>PVKZ01007397.1:0-23630 GCA_004027375.1 Macroglossus sobrinus | reverse complement strand
CACGCTGCCATGATGATGGAGAAAAACACTAGACACCTCAAGGGAGTATGCCGCATAGGAAAGGCGGGGCGTTTCTCAAAGCCTCATGTGTGTAATCCGGGAGCACAGAGCTTTCCTGTCAGAGATCCCAAAAGACGTTCTTTTCTATTGAGAGGATTCAGACGAATGGCTTGGGAACTAGTTTAGGGTGAGAGTTAGGTTTAGGTAGGGAGAGGGTTAGGGTCAGGGGTGGGATTAGGGCAAGGACTATGTTTAGGGTTACGATTAGGGCTAGGCTAAGGTTAGGGTTAGGGTTAGGGTCAGCATCAGGGTTAGGGTTAGGAATTAGTTAGGATTTAGAGTTTCCTTTGGAGTTAGAGTTAAGTATAGGATTAGGGTTATGTTAGTTGGGTTTTGAACAAGTTTAGGGTTAGGGTTAATGTTAGGGCTAAGGTTAGGGTTAGGGTTAGGTTTAGATTTAGGTCTAGGCCTAGGGATAGGGTTAGGGATAGGGTTAGGGTTAGAAGGAGGTTTAGGGTTTGGATTCGGGTAGAGCTAGGACTAGTTTTAGGGCTAGTGTTATGGTTCGGTTTAGGGTTAAGTCTAGGGATAAGTCTCGTTTAGAGTTAGGGTTACCTTTAGGGCTAGTGCTAGGGTTAGGTTTAGGTTTAGATTTAGACTTAGGGTTAGGGTTAGTTTTAAGATTACGGCAGGGCCTAGTGCTAGGTTTAGGAGTAGGGTTAAGTTTAGGTTAGGGTTTGGGTATAGCTATGGTTAGGGTTAGGGGTAGACCTATGGTAAGGTTTAAGGTTAGGGTTAGGGATAGAATTAGGGTTTATATTAGAGATATGGTTCGGGTTACGGTTTGGTTTAGGGTTAGGGTTATGGTAGGTTTAGGTTAGCATTTGGGGTAACTTTAGGTTTAGGGCTAGTGTTTGGGTAAGATTTAAGTTTAGGGTTAGTGTTTAGGCTAGGTTTAAGGCTCGTGTTAGAGATAGGGTTAAGTTTAGAGCTAGTGCTAGGGTTTGGGTTAGGGTCAGAATTATAATTAGGATTAGGTTTAGGGTTAAGTCTAGGGTTAAGGTTCGTGTTAGAGAGAGGGTTAAGTTTACGGCTAGTTCTAGGGTTTGGGTTAGGTTTAGGGTTAGATCTAGGGTTAGGGTTTTGGTTCGGGTAGAGCTAGGGATAGTTTTAGGGCTAGTGTTAGGGTTAGTGTTAGTGTTAAGGCTAGGGTTAAGGCTCGCCTTAGATAGGTTTAAGTTTAGGGCTAGTGCTAGGGTTTTGGTTAGGGTTAGAATTAGAATTAGGGTTAGGGTTAGGGATAGATAGGTTTAGGGTTCAGATGCGGGTAGAGCTAGGGATAATGTTAGGGTTAGTGTTAGGGTTAGGGCCAGAACCAGGTTTAAGGTTAGGGTTAGGGTTATGTTTAAGGTTAGGTTTAGGGCTAGGGTTAGGGTTGTGGTTTTACCTAGGGTAAGGTTTAAGGTTAGAATTAGGCTTAGAGATAGGGTTATGGTCAGGGATAGGGTTAGGGTTTGGGTTAGGGGTAGTGCTTCACCTAGGGTAAGGTTTAAGTTTTGGGTTAGGGTTAGGGTTAGGGTTAGGGTTAGGGTTAAGGCTCGTGTTATAGATAGGTTTAAGTTTAGGGCTAGTGCTAGGGTTTGGGTTAAGGTAGAATTAGAATTAGGGTTAGGTTTAGGGTTAAGGGTAGGGTTAAGGCTCGTGTTAGAGATAGGATTAAGTTTAGGGCTAGGGCTAAGGTTAGGGTTAAGGTTAGATATAGTATTAGGGTTAGGGTTAAGGTTAGAATTAGTATTAGGGTTAGGGTTAGGGTTAAGATTAGGGCTATGCCTAGTTCTAGGTTTAGGGTTAGGGTTACGGTTAGGTTTAGTGTTAGGGTTAGGGTTATGGTTAGGGTTAGGTTTATGGTTAGGTTTAGGGTTAGGATTAGTACTAAGACTAGGGTTAGGGTTTGGTTAGGGTTAGGGTTAGGGTTAGGGTTAGGGGTTAGAGTTAGGGTTAGTGTTATGTTTAGGGTTAGTGTTAGGGTTAGGGTTAGGGTTAGATCTAGGGTAATGTTTAAGGTTAGGTTTAGGGTTAGCGTAGGTTTAGGGTTCGAGATAGTGTTTGGATTCATGTTAGAGTAGAGCTAGGGATAATGTTAGGGTTAGGGATTGGGTTAGTGTTTGGGTAGGATTTGACCTAGGGTAAGGATTAGGGTTAGGGTTAGGTTTAGGGTTAGAACTAGGCTTAGGCTTATGGTTAGACCTGCGTAAGTTTTAAGGTTAGGGTTAGGGTTAGCGTTAGTGTTAGGGATAAGGCTAGGGTTAAGGTTCGTGTTAGAGATAGGGTTAAGTTTAGGGCTAGTGCTAGGGTTAGGGTTAGTGTTAGATTTAGACTTAGGGCTAGAGTTAGTTTTAAGATTAGGGCAGGGCCTAGTGCTAGGTTTAGGGATAGGGTTAGGGTTAGGGTTAGGGTTAGGGTAAGAGCTATGTTTAGGGTTAGGGCTAGACCTATCGTAAGGTTTAAGGTTAGGGTTAGGTTTTGTGTTAGGGTTAGGGTTAGGGTTAGGGTTAGGGTTAGGGATAGGGTTAGGGTAGAGCTAGGGATAATGTTAGTTTAGGCTTAGGGTTAGTGTTAAGGTTAGGGTTAATTATAGGTTTAGGGTTTGTGTTAACATTAGGGTTTGGGTTAGGGTTAGAATTTGGTTTAGGGTCCAGATGCGGGTAGAGCTAGGGATAATGTTAGGGTTAGGGTTAGGGTTAGGGCTAGAACTAGGGTTAAGGTTAGGGTTAGAGTTACATTTAGGGTTAGGTTTAGGGATTGGGTTAGGTTTAGGGTTACACCTAGGATAGGTTTAAGGTTAGAATTAGGGTTAGAGATAGGGTTATGATTAGGGATAGGGTTAGAGTTCGGGTTAGAGTACAGCTAGGCATAATGATAGGTTCAGGGATAGGGTTAGGGTTATGGTTAGGGTAGTGCTACACCTAGGGTAAGGTTTAAGGTTAGGGTTAGGGTTAGGGTTAGAGTTAGGGTTAAGGCTCGTTTTAGAGATAGGTTTAAGTTTAGGGCTAGTGCTAGGGTTTGAGTTAAGGTTAGAATTAGAATTAGGTTTAGCTTTAGGGTAAAGTGTTGGGTTAAGGCTCGTGTTAGAGATAGGATTAAGTTTAGGGCTAGTGCTAGGGTTAGGGTTAAGGTTAGAATAGAATTAGGGTTAAGGTTAGGGTTAAGATTATGGCTAGGCCTAGTGCTAGGTATAAGGTTAGGGTTACAGTTATGTTTAGAATTATGGTTAGAATTAGGTTTTCGGTTAGGGTTATGTTTTGGGTTAGGGTTAGTGTTAGGCTTAGGGTTTGGGTTAGAAATAAGGTTAGAGTTTTTGTTAGGGTTGAGCTAGGGATAATGTTAGGGTTAGCATTAGGGTTAATGTTAGGGCTAGAACTAGGGTTAAGGTTAGAGTTAGGGTTACAGTTACGGTTAGGGTTAGGGCTAGGGTTAGAGTTAGGGTTAGACCTAGGGTAAGGTTTAAGGTTAGAATTAAGGTTAGGGTTAGCGTTAGGGTTAGGGTTAAGGTTAGCATTAGGCTTAGGGCTAGGTTATTGTTAGGGTTATACCTAGGGTAATGTTTAAGTTTAGGGTTAGTTTTAGCGTTTTGGTTAAGGTTAGGAATAGGGTTAGGGTTCGGAATAGAGTAGAGCTATGTATAATGTTAGGGCTAGTGTTAAGTTTAAGGTTAGGTCTACACATAGGGTAATGTTTAAGGTTAGGGTCAGGAGTAGGTGTAGGGTTAGTTTTTCGGTTAGAAACAGGGTTAGTTTAGGGTTAGTGTTAGGGTTAGGGTTATGGCTAGCGGTAGGGTTAGGGTTAGGGTTAGGATTAGGGTTAGGGTTAGGGTTAGGGTTAGGGTTAGTACTAGGACTAAAATTAGGGTTAGGGTTAGGGTTAAAACTATGGTTAGGGCTAGTGTTATAGTTTGGTTTAGGGATAGAACTAGTGCTAGAGATAGAGTTAGGGTTCCGTTTAGTGCTCGGCCTAGTACTCAGGTTAGGCTTAGGGTTAGGGCTAGAACTAGGGCTAGGGTTAGGGTTAGGATTAGGGTTAAGGTTAGAATTAGTGCTAGGCTTAGTGCTAGTTTTAGGGATAGGGTTAGTACTATGGTTAGGGTTACGAATATGGCTAGACTAGGGTTAAGGTTATGGTTAGTGTTAGGGTTAGGGTTAGAGTTAGGGTTAGGGTTAGCGTTAGTATTAGTATTGGGGTTAGGGTTAGGTTTAGGGTTTGGGCAATGATTAGGGCTAGTGTTAGGGTTTGGATTAGGGTTAGAACTAATGCTAGTGTTAGAGTTAGGGTTAGGGTTAGTTTTCGGCCTAGTACTATGTTTAGGTTTACAGATATGGCTAGACTAGGGTTAAGGTTAGGGTTAGTGTTAGGGTTAGGGTTAGGGTTAGGGCTAGGGTTAGGGTGAGGGTTAGGGTTAGAACTCGGGTTAGGGTTCAAGTTCGGGTAGAGCTAGGGATAATTTTAGGGCTATTGTTAAAGTTATGGTTAGGGTTAAGGCTAGAATTAAGGCTCGTGTTAAAGATAGGGTTAAGTTTAGGGATAGTGCTAGGATTAGGGTTAGGGTTAGAAATAGAATTAGGGTTAGGGTTAGGGTTAAGATTAGAGATACTCGTAGTTCTAGGTTTAGGGTTAGGATTAGGGTTCACGTTAGAATTAGGGTTTGGTTTAGGGTTAGGTTATGGTTAGGGTTAGGTTTTCGGTTAGGGTTTGGGTTGGGGTTAGTGTTAGGGTTAGCTTTAGGGTTAGTGCTACACCTAGGGTAAGGTTTAAGTTTAGGGTTAGGTTTAGGGTTACGGTTAGGTTAAGAAATAGTGTTAGGGTTATGGTAAGGGTTAGGTTTAGGGTTAGGGTTAGAGTTAGGGTTAAGCTTAGGGTTATTGTTAGGTTTTCGTTTAAGATTAGGGCTACACCTTGTGCTAGGTTTAGAGTTAGGGTTACGGTTAGGGTTAGAACTAGGGTTTAAGTTCAGTTTCGGGTAGAGATAAGTATAATTTTAGGGCTAGTGTTAGGGTTAGGGTTAGGGTTAAGGGTAGGGATAAGGCTCATGTTAGAGACAGGGTTACGTTTAGGGCTAGTGCTAGGGTTTGGGTTAGGGTTAGAATTAGAATTAGCTTAGTTTTAGGGTTAAGGCTAGGGTTAAGACTCGTGTTAGAGATAGAATTATGTTTAGGGGTATTTCTAGGGTTAGAGTTAGCCTTAGAATTAGAATTAGGGTTAGGGTTAGTGTTAAGATTAGGCCTAAAGTAGTCCTAGGTTTCAGGTTAGGTTTACGGTTAGAGCTAGAACTAGGGTTAGGGTTAGGGGTATGGTTAGGATTAGGGTTAGGGTGAGGGATAGGGTTAGGGTTAGGGTTACGGTTCAGATTAGGGTTAGCTTAGGGCTAGGGTTAGGGTTAGGGTTAAGTTTAGTGTTAGGGTTAGTGGTAGGATTAGGATTAGGGTTAGGGTTAGGGTTTGGATTAGGGCTAGGGTTAGGGTTCAGGTTAGGGGAGAGCTAGGGATAATGTTAGTTAGGGTTAGGGTTAGTGTTAAGGTTAATGTAGGTTTAGAGTTAGGGTTAGCTTTAGAGTTAATGTTAGGGTACAACTAGGTTTAGGGTTCGGATACAGGTAGTGCTAGAGATAATTTTAGGGTTAGGGTTAGGTTTAAGGTTAGGGTTTGGGTTAGGATTATACCTACGATTAGGTTTAGGGTAGGGTAAGGTTTCAGTCTACATTTAGGTTTTGTGCTAGCATTAGGTTTAGATTAGCGGTAGTGCTAGTTTGAAGGTTCTGATTAGGTTTTGTGTTTGGATTAAGATTATGGGTACTGTGTGTGTTTGGTTTATAAATAGAAATATGTGTAGAGTGAGAGTCCCTTTTAGGGTTAACATTACTTATACGGTTAGGTTTTGTTTGAAGTTTGGGGTTTGAGTATGTGTTAGTGCAAATTTAAAATTAGGTTTAGGGTTACGTTAGAAATATGATTAGTGTTAGGTTTAGGGTTAGGGCGAGACTAGGTTTATGTTTAGGAATAGGTTAGGGTTTGGGTTACGGTTAGGGTTAGGGTTTGGGTTAGGGTTAGGGTTAGGTTTAGGCTTAGACTAAGTGTTAGGTTTACGGATAGGGTTAGGGATAGGTTTAGGGATAGGATTAGTGTTAGGGTTGTGGTTAGGGATAGGGTTAGGCTTAGACTTCGGTTTAGGCTTATGGATAGGGTTAGGAATAGTGTTAGGGATAGGGTTAGGGTTATGGTTAGGGTTAGAATTAAGGTTAGAATTAGGGTTAGGTTTTGTGTTAGGGTTAGGGTTAGGGTTGGTGTTTGGTTAGGATTAGACTAAGGTTTAGGGTTAGGGATAGGGTAGGGTTAGAGATAGGGATAGGGATAGGGTTAGGGTTAAGGTTAGTGTTAGGGTTAGGCTTAGTTTGATGTTAGGGTTAGGGTTAGTGTTAGGGTTAAGGGTTAGGGTTAGAACTAGAGTTAGGGTTAGGGCCCGAAATAGGGTTAGGTTTACGTTTACGGTTTTGGCTAGGGCTAAGATTAGGGTTAGGTTTAGGGTTAGGGTTAGGGTTAGGGCTAGAGCTACGAATAGGATTAGAAGTAGGGTTAGTGTTCGATTTAGGGTTAGGGTTAAGTTTAGGGTTAGGGTTACGGTTAGGTTTTGGGTTAGGGGTACTCCTAGGGTTAGGGTTAGTGCCCGGAATAGGGTTAGATTTAGGATTAGGGTTAGAATTAGGATTAGGTTTCGGGTTAGGGATAGGGTTAAGGTTATGTTTAGGGTTAGAATTAAGTTTAGGATTAGGGTTAGGTTTAGTGTTAGGTTTGGGTTTGGATTAGCGTTAGGGTTTGTGTTAGGTTTAGGGTTAGGCTTATCGTTAGGTTTAGGGTAGGGTTAGGGTTAGGGTTAAAGTTAGGTTTAGGTTTATGGCTAGAGCTACGAATAGGATTAATGTTAGGGTTAGTGTTAGAGTTAGGGTTAAGGTTACGGTTAGGGTTAGGGTTAGGATTAAGGTTAGGGTTAGGGTTAGTGTTAGGTTTAGGGTTAGGCTTAGACTTAGGGTTAGGCTTAGGGATAGGGTTAGGGTTAGGGTAAGATTAGGCATAGACTTAAAGTTAGGGTTACGGTTACGGTTAGAGTTAGGTTTAGGGTTAGGGTTATTTTTAGGGATAGGGCTTGGGTTAGGGTTAATGCCCGAAATAGGGTTAGGTTGACGATTACGGTTCGGGCTAGGGCTAACATTAGCGTTAGGGTTAGGGGTAGGTTTAGGGTTAGGGCTTGAGCTACAAATAGGATTAGAATTAAGATTAGTGTTTGAGTTAGGGTTAGGGTTAGGGTTAGTGTTAGGGATTGGGTTAGGGTTAGGGTTAGGGTTAGGGTTAGGGTTAGGGTTAGGGATATGTTTAGGTTTCGGGTTAGGGCCCGAAATAGGGTTAGGTTTACGATTACGATTCGGTCTAGGGCTAAGATTAGGGTTAGGGTTAGGGGTAGGTTTAGGGTTAGGGCTTGAGCTACAAATAGTATTAGAATTAAGATTAGTGTTCGAGTTAGGGTTAGGGTTAGGTGTTAGGGGTTAGGGTTAGGGTTAGGGTAGTGTTAGGGATTGGGTTAGGGTTAGGGTTTGGGTTAGGGTTAGGATTAGGGTTAGGGCTAGAGCTACAAATAGGATTAGAATTAAGATTAGTGTTCGAGTTACGGTTAGGGTTAGGGTTAGGGTTAGATTTCGGGTAGGGTTAGGGTTTGGGTTAGGGTTAGGACTAGGGTTAGGGTTAGGGCCCGGTATATTGTTAGGGTTAGGTTAGGGTTAGAATTAACTTTAGGAATTGGGTTAGTTTTAGTGTTAGGGTTAGGGTTAGGGTTAGGGATAGGGTTAGGTATACGGTTAGGATTAGTGTTAGATTAGGGTTTGGGTTATGGTAGGGTTAGAATTAAGAGTAGGATTAGGGTTAGGTTTAGTGTTAGGTTACGGTTAGGGTTAGGGTTAGAGTTAGAGTTAGGGTTAAGTTTAGGGTTAGGCTTAGACTAAGGGTTACGTTTAGGGATAGGGTTAGGGTTAGGGTTAGGGATAGGGTTAGGGTTAGGGTTGGGGTTAGAATTTAGTTTAGTTTTAGGGTTAGTTTTAGTGTTAGGGTTAGGATTAGGGTTAGGTTAAGGGTACGGTTAGGGTTAGGGTTAGGGTTAGGTTTAGGGTTAGGGTTAGGGTTAGAACTAGGGTTAGGGTTAGGGCCCGAAATAGGGTTAGGTTTACGTTTACGGTTAGTGCTAGGGCTAAGATTAGGGATAGGTTTAGGTCATGGTTAGGGTTAGGGCTAGAGCTACGAATAGGATTAGAATTAGGGTTAGTCTTCTATTAAGATTAGGGTTAAATTTAGGGTTCGGGTTACGGTTAGAGTTTGGGTTAGGGCTAGTCCTATGGTTCGGGTTAGGGCTCGGGATAGGGTTAGGGTTAGAGTTAGAGGTTGGGCTATGGCTAGGTTTAGAATTAGCGTTAGAGTTAGGGTTATGGGTAGGGTTATGGCTAGTGTTAGGGTTAGGTTTAGGGTTAGGGTTGGGGTCAGGGTTAGATTTCGGTTCGAAGTATAATTAGGGTGTGGTTAGGGTTAAGGTTCGGGTTAGGGTTAGGTTTAGGTTAGGTTTAGTGTTAGGGTTATGGTTATGTTTGGGCTAATTTTAGAATTAGTGTTAGTGTTAGTGTTAGGGTTAGTGTTAGGGTTAGATTTAGGGCTAGGGCTAGGTTTACAATTAAATTTAGAGTTAGGGTTAGGGTTATGTTTAGGATTAGGGCTAGTTTTAGGGTTAGGGTTAGGCTTAGGTTTAGAGTTAGGTTTAGGGTAGGGTGAGGATTAGAATTAGGGTGAGGTTAGGGTTAGGGTTAGGGTTAGGTTTAGGGTTGGGGTAGGTACGGTTAGGATTAGAATTAGGGTGAGGTTAGGGTTCGGGTTAGGGTTAGGGTTTGGGCTAGAGTTAGGGTTAGGGTTAGGGTTAGGGTTAGGGCTTGACTGGGATTAACGTTAGAAATACAGTATTGGATAACATTACTTTTAAACTTAGGGCTGGATGTGTGAGGCCATAGTCAGCTTTAGGTATAGGGTTCGCTTGGGGTTAGAATAGGGTTATAGTTAGGAATGCATTTAGAGTTCCAGTAACAGTTTGTGTTTGGATTGCCTTATGGTTAAGCTTAGGGTAAAGTTCAGGTATGGAGTTAAGGTTAGGATTAGAATTAAGTATAGTGTTTGCTTTAGGATTAGCGGTAGGGTTAGTTTTAGGGTTATAAATTAGTTTAGAGCTACATTATCATTTGAGTTACATTTAAGTATAGGGTTAGGATTAGGGTTAGTGTGAGGTTAGAATTAGGGTAGCGTTAGGGTTAGAGTTAGGGCTACGGCTAGGTCTAGAATTAGGGTTAGATTTAAGGTTAACATTAGGGTTAGGCTTCAGGTTAGGATTAGGGTGAGGGTGAGGTTAGGGTTAGGTTTAGGGTTACTTTTCGGGTAAGGGTTAGGTTTTCAATGAGTTTATGGTTAGTGTTAGGGATAGGTTTAGGGTTAGGGTTAGGGTTAGGGTGTGGTTTTAGGGTAGGTTAGGGTTAGGGTTAGGGTTAGGTTTTGGTTAGGGTTAGGTTTAGGGTTAGGGTTAGGGCTAGTGTTAAGGTTAGGGTTAGGCTTAGGGTTAGGGTAAGTGTTAGGGTTAGGGTGAGGTTGAGGTTAGGGTTAGGGTTAGGGTTAGGGCTTGTGTTAGGTTTAGGGTTAGGGTTTGATTTAGGGTTAGTATTAGGGTTAGGGCTAGTGTTAGGGTAGGGTTAGGGTTAAAGTTAGGGTTAGAATTAGAGTTAAGGTTAGGGTTAGGGTTAGGGTTTGGGTTAGGGATAGGGTTAGGGTTATGGTTAGCGTTATGGTTAGTGTTAGGGCTAGGTTTTGGTTTAGAATTAGGGTTACAGTTAGGGTTAGGATCGGTTTATGGTTATGGTTACTGTTAGGGTAGGGCTATGTTTAGAATTAGGGATTGATTTAGTGTTAGGGCTAGGTATAGAATTAGGGTTAGAGTTAGGCTTAGGGTTAGGGTTAGGGTTAGGGTTAGGATAGGCTAGAGTTAGATATAGGGTTGGATTAGTTTTAGGTACGGTTAATTTTAGGGCTAGGGCTAGGTTTAGAATTAGGGTTAGAGTAGGGTCAGGGTTAGGGTTAGGGTTAGAGCTAGTGTTAGTTTTAGGGTTAGCGTTAGGGTTAGGGTTAGGGTTTCGGGTAGGGGTAGGGCTATTTTTTGGTTTAGGTTTAGGTTTTGATTAGCATTAGGGTTAGGGTTAGGTTTAGGTTTTGGTTAGGGCTAATGTTAGGTTTAGGTTTAGGGTTAGGGTTAGGGTTAGGTTGAAGTTGAGGTTTAGGATGAGGGATAGAACTACGCTTAGTGTAAGGATTAGGGTTAGGGCTAGGGCTAAGGTTAGGGTTAGGGTTAGACCTAGGGTTAAGTATATGGTTAGATTTTGCATTAGGCCAATGGTTAGACATAGGTTTAGGAATACGTTTTAGATAAGGGCTGGGGCTGGGATAGTAGTAGTGTTACGGTAAAGCCTAGGGTTTTTGTTAGGGTTAGGTTTACATTTAGAGTTATGTTCACGTTTTGGAGTGGGAAGAAAGGTAGAAATATACTGGCGGATAACATTACTTATAAACTTATGTCTTGATGCGTATTAGAATCAGAGTCAGCTTTAGGGTAAAGTTTGCGTGAGGGTTAGAATATGATTATAGTTAGGAATGCATTTAGACTTAGAATACAAGTTTGTGTTAGGTTTTGCCTTATGGTTAAGCTTAGGGTAAAGTTCAGGTTTGGATTTAAGGTTAGGTTTAGAATTAAGTTTAGGGTTTGCTTTAAGATTAGCATTAGGGTTAGAGTTAGGGTTAAGAATTAGTTGAGAGATACATTGCACTTTTGAATTAAATTTAAGTAGGGATAGGGTTAAGGTTAGGTTTTCAATGAGTTTATGGTTAGTGTTAGGGTACGAAGTTAGGGTTAAGGTTAAAATTAGGGTTAAAGTGATGTTAGGGGTAGGGTTAGGGGTAGGGTTAGGGTGTGGTTATGGTTAGGGTTAAGGTTAGGTTTAGGGTTAGTTTTAGAGTTAGGTTTAGGTTTAGGGTTAAGGTTAGGGTTAGGATTTAGGTTTAGGGTTAGGGTTCAGGTTAGGGTTTGGATTAGGTTTAGAGTTAGGACTACGGCTAGATTTAGATTACCATTAGAGTAAGGATTAGGATTAGGGTGAGGTTTAGTTTTAGGGTTAGAGTTAGGGTTAAGGTTAGGGTTAGGTTTACGGTTAGGGCTAGGTTAGGAATTAGCATTAGAGTTAGGGTTATGGTTAGGGTTAGGGTTACGGTTAGGGTTAGTGTTAGGGTTAGGGTTAGGGTGTGGTTAGGGTTAGAGTTACGGTTAGGGTTAGGTTTAGGTTTAAATTTAGGGCTAGAGCTAGGTTTAGAATTAGCGTTAGAGTTAGCATTATGGTTAGGGTTAAGTTTAGGGCTAGTGTTAGTGTTAGGGTTAGGGTTAGGCTTAGGGTTAGGGATAGTGTTAGGGCTAGGATTACGGTTAGGGTAGGGATAGGGTTACGGTTAGGTTTAGGGCTAGTGTTAGGGTTAGGGTTAGGGTTAGGGGTAGTTTGAGGTTAGGTATAGGGTTAGGGTTAGAGTTAGGGCTAGGGCTAGATTTAAATTAGGGTTAGAGTTTGGCTTCGGGTTATAGTTAGGGTTAGGGTTAGTATTAGTGCTAGCGTTAGGGTTAGGGTTAGGTTTAGCGTTAAGGTTAGGGTTAGGTTTAGGGTTAGGGCTAGTGTTATGTTCGGTTAGGGTTAGGGTTAGGGTTATCGTTTGAGTTAGTGTTAGGGTTATGTTCATATTTATGATTGAGAATAAAGTTAGAAATAAAGCAGCGCATAACATTACTTTTAAACTTAGTTCTGGATATTTGTTAGGGTCAGAGTCAGCTTTAGGGATAGGTTTTCCATTAGGGTTAGGGTTATCGTTAGAGTTAGTGTTAGGGTTATGTTCATATTTAGGATTGTGAATAAAGTTAGAAATACAGTAGCGCATAACATTACTTTTAAACTTAGTTCTGGATATGTGTTAGGGTCAGAGTCAGCTTTAGGGATAGGGTTTCTGTGAGGGTTAGGATAGGGTTATAGTTAGGAATGCATTAAGATTTAGAGTACCAGATGTGTTAGGGTTTGCTTTATGGTTAAGCTTAGGGTAAAGCTCAGGTTTAGAATTAAGGTTAGGTATAGAATTAAGTTTAGGGGTTCCTTTAGGATTAGCGTTAGGGTTAGTGTTAGGATTAAAATTAGTTTAGAGCTACATTACTCTTTTTAGTTACATTTAAGTATAGGGTTAGGTTTAGAATTAGGTTTTCAGTGAGTTTATGGTTAGTGTTAGTGATAGGGTTAGCGTTAGGGATAGGGTTAAGGTACGGGGTTAGGGTTTGGGTTAGAATTAGGATTAATGTGAGGTTATGGTTAGTGTTAGGGTTAGGGTTAGGCTTAGTTTGAGGTTAGGGTTAGGTTTAGGGTTAGGGTTAGATTTAGGGCTAGGGCTAGTTTTAGAATTAGGGTTATAGTTAGGGTTAGTGTTAGGGTTAGGGTAACGGGTATTGTTAGGGCTAGGGCTTGGTTAGAATTAGTGTTGGAGTTAGGGTTAGGGTTAGGATTAGGGTTAGGGTTAGGGCTAGTTTTAGGGTCAGGTTTAGGGTTAGGGTTAGGTTTAGTGATAGGTTGAGGTTTAGGGTTACGGTTAGGATGAGGGATAGAACTACGGTTAGGGTTAGGATTAGGATTTGGGCTAGGGCTATTGTTATGATTAGGGTTAGGCCTAGGGTTAGGGTTAGGGTTAGGGTTTGGGTTAGGCCTAGGTTTAAGTGTAGGGTTTGAGTTTGCATTTGGCCAATGGTTAGAAATAGGGTTAGGATTAGGTATTAGATAAGGGCTGGGTCTTGGGTAGTATTAATGTTAGGGTAAAGCCTAGGGTTTTCGTTAGGGTTAGGTTTACGGTTAGAGTTATGTTCACCTTTTGGACTGGGAATAAAATTAGAAATACAGTGGCGGATAACATTACTTTTAAACTTAGGTCTGGTGAGTATTAGGGTCAGAGTCAGCTTTAGAAATAAAGTTTGCGTGAGGGGTAGAATACGGTTATCGTTAGGAATGCATTTAGAGTTAGGGTACAAGTTTGTGTTAGGGTTTGCCTTACGGTTAAGCTTAGGGGAAATCTGAGGTTAGAAGTTATGGTTAGGTCTAGAATTAAGTCTAGGGTTTGCTTTAGGATTAGCATTAGGGTTAGAGTTAGGGTTAAGAATTAGTTTAGAAATACATTACACTATTGAGTTACATTTAAGTATAGGGTAAGGATTAGGTTTAGGTTTTCAATGAGTTTATGGTTAATGTTAGGGTACGGGGTTAGGGTTAAGGTTAAAATTAGGGTTAAAATGAGGTTAGGGTTAAGGTTAGGGTTAGGGTTAGGGTTAGGGTTAGGGTTAGGGTTAGGGTTAGGGTGTGGTTAGGGTTAGGGTTAAGGTTAGGGTTAGGGTTAGTTTTAGAGTTAGGGTTAGGTTTAGGGTTAGGGTTAAGGTTAGGGTTTAGGGTTAGGGTTAGGGTTTGGGTTAGGGTTTCAGTTAGGTTTAGAGTTAGGTCTAGGGCTAGATTTAGAATTAACATTAGAGTAAGGGTTAGGATTAGTGTTAGGGTTAATTTTAGGGTTAGAGTTAGGGTTAAGGTTAAGGTTAAGGTTAGGTTTAGATTTAGGGCTAAGGCCAGGTATAGAATTAGCATTAGAGTTAGAATTATGGTTAGGGTTAGGGTTAGGGTGAGGGTTAGGTTTAGGTTTACATTTAGGGCTAGGACTAGGTTTAGAATTAGCGTTAGAGTTAGGGTTAGGGTTAGGGTTAGGGTTAGGGTTAGGGTGAGGGTTAGGGCTAGTGTTAGGGTTAGGGTTAGGGTTATGGTTAGTGTTAGTTTTAGGGTTAGGGTTAGGGTTAGGATTTAGGTTTAGGGTTAGGGTTAGGGTTAGGATTATGTTCACATTATGAATGGGAATAAAGTTCGAAATACAGTAGTGGTTAACATTACTTTTAAAATTAAGTCTGGATGAGTGTTAGGGTCAGAGTCAGCATTAGGGATAGGGTTTGCTAGAGGGTTAGAATAGGGTTATAGTTAGGAATGCATTTAGGGTTAGAGTACAAGTTTTTGTTAGGGTTTGCCTCATGGTTAAGCTTAGGTTAAAGCTCAGGACAGGAGTTAAGTTTAGGTTTAGAATTAAGTTTCTGGTTTGCTTTAGGATTAGCATTAAGATTAGTGTTAGGGTTAAGAACTAGTTGAGACATAAATTAAACTATTGAGTTACATTTAAGTATAGGGTTAAGTTTAGGATTAGGTTTTCAATGAGTTTATGGTTAGTGTTAGAAATAGGGTTACGGTTAGGGTTAGGGTTAGGGTACGGGGTTATGGTAGGGTTAGAATTAGGGTTAGGATGAGGTTTAGGGTTAGGGTTAGGGTTTCTGTTAGGGTGAGGTTAGGGTTAGCGTTAGGGTTAGGGACAGGGTTATGACTAGGGTTAGAGTTAGGGCTAGGGCTAGGTTTAGACTAAGGTTTGAGTTAAAGTTAGGGTTAGGGTTAGGGTTAGGGTTAGTGTGAAATTAGGGTTAGGGTTATGGTTAGGATTAGGGTTACGTTGAGGTTAGGGTAAGGTTAGTGTTAGGGTTAGAGTTAAGGCTAAGGCTAGGTTTAGAATTAGGTTTCGAGTTAGGGTTAGGTTTAGTGTTAGGGTTACGAGTAGTGTTAGGGCTAGGGCTTGATTTAGAATTAGTGTTGGATTTAGGGTTGGGGGTAGGGTTAGTGTTAAGTTTAGGGTTAGTGTGAGGTTAGGGTTAGGGTTAGGGTTAGGGTTATGTTTAAAGTAGGGCTAGGGCTATGTTTAGAATTAGCGTTAGAGTTAGGGTTAGTTAGGGTTAGGTTTAGGGTTAGGGTTAGATTAGTTTTAGGGCTAGGTCTAGGTTTAGAATTAGGGTTAGAGTTAGGGTTAGGTATAGGGTTAGGGTTATGGTTAGTTTTACGAGTAGGGCTAGGTTTAGAATTAGGTTTAGAGTTAAGGTTATGGTTAGGGTTAATGTTAGGGTTATCGTAAGGGTTAGGTTTAGGTTTATGTTCATGTTTAGGACTGCAAATAAAGTTAAAAATACAGTAGCAGATAACATTACTATTAAACTTAGGTCTGCATGTATGTTATGGCCCGAGTCATCTTTAGGGATAGGGTTTATCTTGAGGGTTAGAATAGGGTTATAATTTGGAATGCATTTAGAGTTAGAGTACAAGTTTGTTTTAGGGTTTGTCTCATGGTTAAGCTTAGGGTATAGCTCAGAGAGGAGTTAAGGTTAGGTTTAGAATTAAGTTTAGGGTTTGCTTTAGGATTCGCGTTAAGATTAGTGTTAGGGTAAGAATTAGTTTAGAGATACATTACACTATTGAGTTACATTTAAGTATAGGGTTAGGGTTAAAATTAGGTTTTCAATGAATTTAGGGGTAGGGTTAGGGTACGGGATTATGGTAGGGTTAGAATTATGGTTATGATGAGAATAGGGTTAAGGTTAGGGTTTGGGTTAGGGTGAGGATAGGGTTAGCGTTAGGGTTGGGGACAGGTTAGGATTAGTGGTAGAGTTAGGGCTAGGGCTAGGTTTAGAATTAGGGTTAGAGTTAAAGTTAAGGTTAGGGTTAGGTTAGGGTTAGGCTTAGGGTTAGGGTTAAAGTTAGGGTTAGGGTAGTGTTAAGGTTAGGGTTAGGGTGTGGTTATGGTTATGGTTAGGGTTAGGGTTAGGGTTAGGTTTAAAGTTAGGGTTAGGGCTAGTTTAGAATTAACGTCAGAGTTAGGCCTAGAGTCACGTGAAGGGTTAAAGTTTGTGTTAGGCCAATGGTTAGAAATAGGGTTAGGATTAGGTTTTAGATAAGGGCTGGGGCTAGGGTTCATATTAGTGTTAGGGTAAAGCCTAGGGTTTTCGTTAGGGTTAGGTTTACGGTTAGAGTTATATTCACGTTTTGGACTGGGAATAAAGTTAAAAATATAGTGGCTGTAATAGAAATATAGTGAGGGTTAGAATACTTAGGAATGCATTTAGAGTTAGAGTACAAGTTTGTGTTAGGGTTTGCCTTATGGTTAAGCTTAGTGTAAAATTCAGGTTTGGAGTTAAGGTTAGGTTTAGAATTAAGTTAAGGGTTTGCTTTAAGATTAGCAATAGGGTTATAGTTAGGGTTAAGAATTAGTTGAGAGATACATTACACTTTTGAGTTAAATTTAAGTAGGGATATGGTTAGGGTTAGGTTTTCAATGAGTTAGGGTACGGGGTTAGGGTTAAGGTTAAAATTAGGGTTAAAGTGAGGTTAGGGTTAGGGTTAGGGTTAGGGTTAGGGTGTGGATAGGGTTAGGGTTAAGGTTAGGGTTAGGGTTAGTTTTAGAGTTAGGGTTAGGTTTAGGGTTAGGGTTAGGGTTAGGGTTTAGGGTTAGAGTTAAGTTTCGGGTTAGGGTTTTGGTTAGGTTTAGAATTAGGTCTAGGGCTAGATTTAGAATTAGCATTAGAGTAAGGGTTAGGATTAGGGTTAGGTTTAGTTTTAGGGATAGAGTTAGGGTTAAGGTTAGGATTAGGTTACGGCTAGGGCAAGGACTAGTTTTAGAATGAGCATTAAAGTTAGGGTTATGGTTAGGGTTAGGGTTAGGGTGAGGGTTAGGTTTAGGTTTAGATTTAGTGCTTGGACTAGGTTTAGATTAGCGTTAGTGTTAGGGTTAGGGTTAGGGTTAGGGTGAGGGTTAGGGCTAGTGTTAGAGTTAGGTTTAGGGTTAGGGTTAGGTTTATGGTTACGGCTACGGCTAGGGTTAAGGTTAGAGTTAGGGTAAGGCTGGGGTTAGGGTTAGGGTAAGGGTTAGGGTTAGGGCTATGGCTAGGTTTAGTGTACAGTTTAGGTTTAGGGTTAGGGTTATGGTTATGGTTAGGGTTAGGGTTAGAATAAGGATTAGGGTTAGGGCTATGGTTAGAGTTAGGGCTTGGTATAAGTTTAGGGTTAGATTTAGGGTGAGAATAAGGGTTAGTGTGAGGGTTAGGGTTAGGGTTAGGGTTAGGGTTAAGGTTAGGGCCAAGGCTAGGTTTAGGGTTAGGGTTAGGATTAGGGTTAGGGTTAGGATTAGAACTATAGCTAGGTTTAGCGTTAGGGTTAGGTTTAGGATTAGGGTTAGGGTTAGGGCTAAGGCTAGGGTTAGTTTTAGGTTTAGGGTTAGGGTTATGTTTAGGGTTAGGGCTATAGCTATGTTTAGCTTTAGGGTTAGGCTTAGGGTTTGTGTTAGGGTTAGGGTTAGGGTAAGTTTTAGAGTAAGGGTGAGGGTTAGGGCTATGGTTAAGATAGGGCTTGGTATAAGTTTAGGGTTAGATTTAGGGCGAGAACCAGGGTTAATCTTAGGGTTAGGGTTAGGTTTAGGGTTAGGGTTAGGGATAGGGTTAGGGCTAAGGCTAGGGTTAGGTTTAGGGTTAGGGTTAGGTTTAGAATTAGGGTTAGATTAAGGTTAGGTTTAGGGCTATGGTTAGAGCTAGGGCTTGGTATAAGTTTAGGGTTAGATTTAGGGCGATGGCAAGTGTTAGGCTTAGGGTTAGGGTAGTTTTAAGGTTAGGGTAAGGGTTAGGGTTAGGGCTAAGGCTAGGGTTAGGGTTAGGGTTAGGTTTAGGGTTATGATAGGGTTACAGCTACGGCTATGGTTCGGGTTTGAGTTAGGGTTAGGGTTAGGGTTATGGCTAAGTCTAGGGTTAGGGTTAGGGTTAGGGTTAGGGCTAAGGTTACGAATAGGATTAGGGTTAGTGTTAGGGTTAGGGTTAGGCTACAGCTAGGGTTAGAGTTACAGTTAGGGTTAGGGTTAGGGCTAAGGCTAGGGTTATGGTTAGGGGTAGGGTTAGGGTTAGGGTTTGGGCTATAGCTAGGTTTTGCATTAGGGTTAGGGTTAGGGTTAGGGTTAGGTTTAGGTTTACGGTTACAGCTACGGCTAGGGTTCGGGTTAGAGTTAGGGTTAGGGTTAGGGTTAGGGTTACGGCTAAGGCTAGGTTTAGGGTTAGGGTTAGGGTAATGCTGGGGTTAGGGTTAGGGTAAGGGTTAGGGTTAGGGCTATGGCTAGGTTTAGTGTAAAGGTTAGGTTTAGGGTTAGGGTTATGGTTATGTTTAGGGTTAGGGTTAGAATAAGGATTAGGGTTAGGGCTATGGTTAGATTTAGGGCTTGGTATAAGTTTAGGGTTAGATTTAGGGTGAGAATAAGGGTTAGTTTGAGGGTTAGGGTTAGGATTAGGGTTAGGGTTAAGGTTAGGGCCAAGGCTAGGGTTAGGGTTAGGGTTAGGATTAGGGTTAGGGTTAGGATTAGAACTATATCTAGGTTTAGTGTTAGGGTTAGGTTTAGAATTAGGGTTAGGGTTAGGGCTAAGGCTAGGGTTAGTTTTAGGTTTAGAGTTAGGGTTATGGTTAGGGTTAGGGCTATAGCTAGGTTTAGCGTTAGGGTTAGGTTTAGAGTTAGGTTTAAGGTTAGGGTTAGGGTTAGTGTTAGGGTAATTTTTAGAGTAAGGGTGAGGGTTAGGGCTATGGTTAAGATAGGGCTTGATATTAGTTTAGGGTTAGATTTAGGGTGAGAACAAGGGTTAATTTTAGGGTTAGGGTTAGGTTTGGGGTTAGGGTTAGTGCTATTTTAGGGTTAAGTTTAGGGGTAGGGTTAGGGTTAGGGTTAGGGTTAGGTCTATACCTAGGTTTAGCGTTACTGTTAGGGTTTGGGTTAGAGTTAGGGTTATGGTTAGGTTTAGAGTAAGGGTTAGGGTATAACTATAGATAGACTAGGCCGTGGTATAAGTGTAGGGTTAGATATAGGGAGAAAGCAAGGGTTAGTGTTAGGGTTAGGGTAAGGGTTAGGGTTAGGGTTAGGGCTATGCTAGGGTTAAGTTTAGGGGTAGGATTAAGGTTAGGGTTAGGGTTTCGTTTTACAGCTAGGGTAAGGGTTAGGGTTAGGGTAAGGGTTAGGGTTAGGGTTAGGGTTAGGGTTAGAGTAATGGTTAGGGTTAGGACTAGGGTTAGATGTAGGGCTTGGTATAAGTTTAGGGTTAGAGTTAGGGCGAGGACTAAGGTTAGTGTTAGGGTTAGGGTTAGGGTTAGTGCTAAGTCTAGGGTTAGGTTTAGGGTTAGGGTTAGGGTTAGCGTTAGAGTAAGGGTTAGGGTTAGGGCTATGGTTAGAGCCTGGGCTTGGTATAAGTTTTGGGTTAGATTTAGGGCGAGATCAAGTGTTAATATTAGGGTTAGGGTTAGGGTTAGGTTTAGGGTTAGGGTAAGGGTTAGGGATAGGCTACGGCTAGGGTTAGTGTTAGGGTTAGGGTTAGGGTTAGGGTTAGGGTTAGGGATATAGCTAGGTTTAGCGTTAGGTTTAGGGTTAGGGTTAGGGTTAGGGTTAGGGTTAGGGTTAGGGTATGGTTACAGCCCCGGCTAGGGTTCGGGTTTGAGATAGGGTTAGGGTTAGGGTTAGGGCTAAGTCTAGGGTTAGGGTTAGGATTAGGGCTAAGTTTACGGTTAGGATTAGGGTTAGTGTTAGCGTTAGGGTTAGGCTACGGCTAGGGTTAGGGTTACGGTTAGGGTTAGGGTTAGGGCTAAGGCTAGGGTTAGGGTTAGGGGTAGGGTTAGGGTTAGGGTTAGTTCTATAGCTAGGTTTAGCGTTAGGTTTAGGGTTAGGGTTAGGGTTAGGGTTAGGGTTAGGTTTACGGTTACGGCTACGGCTAGGGTTCGGGTCAGAGTTAGGGTTTGGGTTAGGGTTAGGGTTAGTGTTAGGACTAAGGCTAGGCTTAGGGTTATGGTTAGTGTTAGGGCTAGGGTTAGGTTAGGGTTAGGGTTAGGGTAGGGTTAGGGCAGGGCTATGGCTAGGTTTAGTGTTAAGGTTAGGTTTAGGGTTAGGGTTAGGGTTACAATTAGGGTTAGTGTTAGAGTAAGGATTAGGGTTAGGGATATGGTTAGAACTAGGGCTTGGTATAAGTTTAGGGTTAGATTTAGGGCGAGAACAAGGGTTAGTGTTAGGGTTAGGTTTAGGGTTAGGGTTAGGGTTAAGGTTAGGTCTAAGCTTAGGTTTAGGGCAGGGTTAGGGTTAGGGTTAGAAATAGGGTGATAGCTAGGTTTAGCTCTAGGGTTAGGTTTAGGATTAGGGGTAGGGTTAGGTCTAAGGCTAGGGTTAGGGTTAGGGTTATGTTTAGGGCTACGGCTATGGTTAGGGTTAGGGTTATGGTTAGGACTAAGGCTAGGGTTA
Source organism: Macroglossus sobrinus (assembly GCA_004027375.1). Taxonomy (NCBI): domain Eukaryota; kingdom Metazoa; phylum Chordata; class Mammalia; order Chiroptera; family Pteropodidae; genus Macroglossus; species Macroglossus sobrinus. The sequence goes on along the minus strand of PVKZ01007397.1, from coordinate 3,297 downwards.
GGGTTAGGGTTAGGGTTAGGGTTAGGGTTAGGGTTAGGGTTAGAGTTAGGGTTAGACTTAGGGTTAGGGTTAGGGTTAGGTTTAGGGTTAGAACTATAGCTAGGTTTAGCGTTAGAGTTAGGTTTAGGATTAGGGTTAGGGTTAGGACTAAGACTAGGGTTAGTGTTAGGGTTAGGTTTAGGGTTAGTGTTATTGTTAGGGTTAGGGCTACAACTAGGTTTAGCGTTAGGGTTAGGTTTAGGGTTAGGGTTAGATTTAGGGTTAGGGTTAGGGTTAGGATTAGGGTTAGGGTGAAGGCTAGGGTTAGGGTTAGAATTAGGGTTAGGTTTAGTGTTAGGGCTATAGTAGGTTTAGCGTTACGGTTAGGGTTAGGGTTCGGGTTAGGGTTAGGGTTACGGTTACGGTTAGGGTTAGGGCTACACCTAGGGTTCGGGTTAGGGTTAGGGTTAGGGCTATCGCTAGGTTCAGCGTTAGGGTTAGGCTTAGGATTAGGGTTAGGGTTACGGTTAGGGTTACGGCTCTGGCTAGGGTTCGGTTTAGAGTTAGGGTTAGGGTTAGGTTTAGTGTTAGGGTAAGGGGTAGGGTTAGTCTACGGCTAGGGATAGGCTAAGGGTTAGGGTTAGGGTTAGGTTTAGGTTTAGAGCTACGGCTAGTGTTAGGTTTAGTGTTAGGGATTAGGGCTAGGGTTAGTCTTAGGGTTAGGGCTACGGCTAAGGTTAGGTTTAGGGTTATGTTTAGGTTTAGGGTTAAGATTAGGGCTACGGCTAGTGTTTGGGTTACGGTTAGGGTTCGGGTTTTGGTTAGGGCTAAAGCTGCGGCTAGGGATAGGGTTAGGGTGAGGTTTAGGTTTAGGGTTAGGGTTAGGGCTACTGCTAGAGTTAGCGTTAGTTTTAGGGTTAGGGTTAGGGCTACGGTTAGGATTCGGGTTAGGGTTAGGTTTAGGGTTAGGGTTATTTCTGTAGCTAGGTTTAGCGTTAGGGTTTGTTTTAGGGTTAGGTTTAGGGATAGGACTAAGGCTATGGTTAGGGTTAGGGTTAAGGTTAGGGTTCGGGCTACGGCTAGTTTTCGGGTTAGGGTTGGGGTTAGGGTTAGGGTTAGGGTTAGTGTTAGGGTTAGGATTAAGGTTAGGATGAGGGTTAGTTTTAGTGTTAGGGTTAGGGTTAGGGATAGGGTTAGGTTTAGTTTTAGGGTTAGGTTTAGGTTTACGGTTAGTGTTAGGGTTATGATTAGGAGTAGAGTTAGGCTATGGCCCGTGAAAGGGTTAGTGTTTGGTTTACGGTTAAAATTAGGGTTAGGGTTAGAGTTCGGCTTAAACTAAGGGTTAGAGTTAGGAATTGGGTTAGGGTTAGGGTTAGGGAGAGGGTTAGGGTTATGGTTAGTGTTAGATAAGGTTAGATTTAGGGTTATGTTTAGTGTTAAAGTTAGTGTTATGGTTAGGGATAGGTTTAGTTTTAGGGTTAGGGTTAGTGTTAGAATTACGGTTAGCTTTAGGGTTATTTTTAGTGTTAGGGTTAGGTTTAGGGTTAAGGATAGGGTTAGAATTAGGGTTAGGGGTTAGGGTTAGAAAAAGGGTAAGGCTTATGATTAGGGTTAGAATTAAAGTTAGGATTAGGGTTAGATTTAGTGTTAGGGTTAGGGTTAGTGTTAGGGTTAGGGTTAAAGATAGGGTTAGTCTTATACTTCGGGTTAGAGTTAGGGATTAGGTTAGGGTTAGGGTTAGGGTTAGATTTAATATTAGGATTATGGCTAGGTTTAGTGTTAGGTTTTTTGTTAGGGTTAGTGTTAGGGTTAGGTTTAGGATTAATGTTAGTTTTAGGGGTAGGACTAGAGGTATGAATAGGATTAAAGTTAGGGTTAGTGTTAGAGTTAGGGTAAGGTTACCGTTAGGGTTAGGATTAGTGTTAGGGTTAGGGTTAGGGTTAGGGTTAGAGTTAGAGTTAAGGATAGGGATAGGGTTAGGGTTAGGGTTAGGGTTAGAGTTAGGGATAGGGTTAGTGTTAGGTTTAGGGTTAGGGTTTGGGTACCATTAGAGTTAGGATTAGGGCTAGGACTAGGTTTACTTTAGGGTCCGGTATAGGGTTAGTGTTTGGGTTAGGGTTAGAATTAAGGTTAGGTATAGGTTTAGAAATAGGGTTGGGGTTAAGGTTAGGGTTAGGGTTAGGGATAGTGCTAGGGTTAGGGTTAGGGCCTGAAATAGGTTTAGGTTTACAGTTACGGTTAGGGTTAGGTCTAAGATTAGGGTTAGATTAGGTTTAGGGTTAGGGCTAGAGCTACGAATAGGATTAGAAATAAGTTTAGTGTTCGAGTTAGGGTTAGCGTTAGGGTGAGGTTTAGGGTTACGATTAGAGTTAGGTTTCGGGCTAAACCTAGGGTTAGGGTTAGGGCACAAGATAGGGTAAGGCTTAGGGTTAGGGTTAGAATTAGGGTTAGGGTTAGGCTTAGACTTAGGGTTAGGGTTAGTGTTAGGGTTAGGGTTAGGATTAAGGTTAGAACTAGGGTTAGGGTTAGGGCCCGGGATAGGTTTTGTGTTAGGGTTAGGGGTAGATTTACGGTTAGGGTTAGGGTTAGGAATAGGGTTAGGTTTACGGTTAGGGTTAGAAATAAAGTTCGTATTAGGGGTAGGTTTAGTGTTAGGGTTAAGTTTAGGGTTAGGGTTAAGGTTAGGAATAGGGTTAGGCTCAGACTTCGGGTAGGGTAGGGATCAGGTTAGGCTTAGGGTTAGGGTTAGATTTAAGGTAGGATTTTGGTTAGGTTTTGTGTTAGGTTTTCTGTTAGGGTTAGGGATAGGGTTAGGTTTAGGGTTAAAGTAAGGGTTAGGGGTAGGGCTAGAGGTACGAATAGAATTATCGATAGGGTTAATGTTTGAGTTAGGGTTAAGGTTACAGTTACGGTTAGGGTTAGAGTTAGGATTAGGGTTAGGGTTAGGGATAGGGATAGGGTTAGGTTTTGGGTTAGAATTAAGGTTAGAATTGGGGTTAGGTTTAGTGTTAAGGTTTGTGTTAGGGTTAGGATTGGGGTTAGTGGTAGTGTTTGGGTTAGGGTTAGGATTAGGGTTAGGCTCAGCCTTATGGTTAGGGTTAGGAATAGGGTTAGGGTGAGGGTTAAATTTAGGGTTTGTGGTAGAGCTAGAGCTACGAATAGGATAAAAGTTACTGTTAGTGTTAGAGTTTGGGTTATGTTTACAGTTAGGGTTAGGTTTAGGGTTAGGTTTAGGTTTTCGGTTAGAGTTAGGGTTAGGCATAGGACTAGGGTTAGGGTTAGGGTTAGGGTTAGGGTTAGGGTTAGGGTTAGGGTTAG
>PVKZ01007396.1:0-23630 GCA_004027375.1 Macroglossus sobrinus | reverse complement strand
GGCTTGTCTTTCAGAGGGGCAGGGGGTGCACCCCCCCTCTTTGGGGCTCCTGCTGCTGGACCCCAGGCCTGCCAGCCCGGGCACGGGCCTGGGGCTGCATCCCGAGGGCCCAAGTCTCCTTAGGCTCTCGGGCGCCATGGCCAGTGGCTCAGGACCCTGACGGCCCAGCGATGATGAGCCCCCTGCAGTGTAGGGCGTGCGGCCCCGGCTCTGAGCCCCACGGCCCAGTCCCGGTCAAGGGCCTGGGCTCAAGCCACGTCTAGGCGTCCACTTGATGGCCACAGTCCTGGAGTGGGGGCTCTGGGGGGAGGGGCTGCAGGGAGGGAAGGAAGGGCCCACCGAGCACAGCGCTGGGGTGGAGCCACGCGTGTGTGTACGTGTGTGCGTGTGCATGTGTGTGAGTGTGCATGTGTGTGAGTGTGCATGTGTGCATGTGTGTGAGTGTGCATGTGTGTGTGCATGTGTGTGAGTGTGTGTGAGTGCATGTGTGTGTGAGTGTGCATGTGTGTGTGAGTGTGCGTGTGCGTGTGTGTGCGTGCATGCATATATGTGTGCACGTGTGTGCGTGCGCACGCGCGCACGTGCGTGGGGGTGGGCACAGGCGCCCCTGACGCCTGTCAGCCCTGAGCAGGCCGACAGCCCTGGGGGTCGGCAAACAGCCCCATCTGGTCCATCTGGTTTTACATTTTTAAATGTTTTATTGTTTTTCAACATGTTAATATTTTTTTTAATGGTTGAAAAAAACCAGGACATGTCACGTGTGATCGTTATGTGCGTTTCGGATCTCGGTGCCCGCGAGCACGTTTGCAGGGACAGGCCCACTCCTGCTCCCTTACGTGCCGAGCACCCCAGGTCCCCCCCACCCCGCCCCGCGGTGCCTGGGTGGCCCCCGTGCCCCAGCCGGTCGCCCTGGCCCCAGGAGCAGGCAGCCCCTCTGTAACGTGGGGACAGTGCCACCTGCAGGCGGCTCTGAGACCTGCCTCGCGAAGGGCCAGGCTCTCGTTCGTCTGCGGGGACCGCCCTGGGTTCCTGAGTCTGTGTCCAGGGTGGGTGGCTTCCTACAGGCCTCGGCTGGGGGTGAGCAGAGGCCACTGCACCCACCAGGCACAGTCCCCAGCGCAGACACCCGCAGGCTGGCACAGAAGGTGTGGGGAGGAGGCCCCTCAGCCCTTCCCAGAAGGACCAGGGCCCCCAGTGAGGGGGAGGGGGCCGGCACGGGCCCCCCGGGGCGGGGAGCTGCCTGGACAGTGCTTGGGCTGGGGACAGCCTCAGGCCAGCGGGGGTCAGTGTGAGGGACAGCACGGCCCCCGCTGTGGTCTGCGTGGGCTGGTGGTGCTCCTCGTGGTGCAAACGGGTCAGGGTCTTTTCGGGGGGCCGAGCTCCCCACAGCCTGGCCCCCACCTCGGTGCTTCTTCGCCCCCCCCACGCGCCCCCCAAGCCCCGCCCTGGCCGACGCCGCTGTCTCCGCAGACCGGCGGGGCCAGGGGCTGTGCCCCCGCGCACAGAAGTGGTTCTTGGACAAGTTCGGGGAGTACGTGGAGGACTTCCGGTTCCAGCCCGAGGAGAGCGCCGTGGAGACGGAGGAGCCGCTCAGCGCCCGCAGGTGGGGCCCCCGGAGCCCGGCCAGCGCCGGGTGGGGCCGCGAAGTGGGGCGCGGCCGGGCACAGAGGCAACAGCCTCGCCACCTGTCCCCCCCCCCCAGAGTGCCTGTGCCAGACGCCATGCGGGTGGCAGGCTCCGAGCAGAGCACCCACTGTCCGGGCCACCTTCTGGGGTCTCACATCGCTGTTGGCCCCTGGGTCTCCATGGGCACCAGACGGGGCCCCTCTCTCCAAGTCTCTGGGTCCTGTGGAGCGTGGGTGGGGACGAGGGCAAGGCCCCCTCCAGCCTGGGAGCGGCTGCCTGCCATGGCCAGCAGGTGTGCGGGCCTGGGTGAGGGGTGCTGGCCCGGGTTGGGGGTGCTGGCGCTCACCCCGCTCTCTCCATCTTTCAGATTAACCGAGAACATGCGGCGACTGAGTGAGTAGTGTGCCCTCGGGGGGCTGACGGGTGCATGGGGGGCCGTGCGTGGGGGCCTCGAGCGGGGCTCTGTCATCTCGGGCTGACCTGGGCAGCTTCTTGGGCGTTTTTCAGTAATTCTCGCTCCTGCCTCCGTCCGGAGGCTGTGGCAGCCTGTCCCAGGCGTCCCATCTGTCTGTCTGTCCTGCCCTCCGGGCGTGGAAGCCCCAGACAGAAGTGTCGCTTTCCCAGATGGCTGCCAGGGCCCCGGGGGTGCGCGGGAGCCCCCCGCCTCCTGCCCGTGGGCGCAGGCGTGGGGTGGGGTGGGGGTGCGCAGGGGGCGTCTCCCCTGGGACCAGACAGCACTGCGCAGGACGGGGCGGGGGTGGCGGCAGCGCTGGCCTGGGGCCCGGCGTTCCGGGGGCCTGCGTGCTTGCCGGCTGCTTTGTCACACGGTCGCCCAGGCCAGCCTGGCCCCCCAGCGCGCCCGCGAGTGCCCGCCTGACGGTGTATTTGCCCGTCCCCAGAGCGCGGCGCCCGGCCTGTCACCAGCTTCGTGAAGAACCTCTCTGCCTTATCCGACTGGCGCTCCGTCTACACGTCAGCCATCGCCTTCACCGTGAGCGCTCCCGAGGGGCGGGCGGCAGGCCAGCAGCACGGGGTGTTGGGGACAACGGGCTTGGCCACCCGCCTGCCTGTGGGTGTCCGAGGCCAGCAGCAGGTGGCCACAGCTCCCCAAGGCCCACCTCTGCAGAGCCCCCCAGCTGGCCTCACCCTGGCCTGGTCCCGAGGGCCACCCTAGTGCCTGCCGCAGGGCCCCCCGCCCTCCGGGGAGACTGGCCTTGTGCACATGGGCAGAGGACAGGCCATGGCGGCAGGGCGCCTGGCCACCAGCACCCCAAGGTTCCACTCCCCTCCGCTTTGCTCATGAGACCCCACTGCCTCGCGTCAGACACCTCGGCCCATCGTCCTCGTCGCCGAGGGGGGAGTCCCCCTCCTCAGACCAGCGTCTGCCCTCCGCCCAGCCCCCCGCATTCTTCCTTCCCTGCCCCTTCCCAGGCGGCCGCTCGGTGCCCCCAGCTCTGGGCCAGCACCGGCGGGAGCAGAGTGGAGGGGCCCCTGCGGCCCTTTCCCGGGCACTCGGCCCTTCGTGGGTCCCCGGCCTGCGGTCGGGCACCGTGCTCAGCTGTGCTTTGCTGGGGGCCAGCTGTGCTCCAGCACGGGGCACCGCACCTGGGTGGGCTGGGACCTCCCCCCACCCCACCGTGGAGCAGGCCGGGCCCCCAGCGAGGCGGGCCCTGTCCCCAGGCAGCCCGTGTGTCCCACTGCCTCCCGGGGGGCTCCAGGGGGCTCCTGTCTGCACGTCCCCACGGCGGCCCCTCCCGCTTCCCCCGGTGCGGGCCTGCAGGGCGGGGTGGGACGCGGTCCGCCTCGAGCAGCCACCGGGCCCCTCACCGTGCCCCCACCCTGCCCCCGCCCTGCCCGCAGGTGTACGTGAACGCCGTGTGGCACGGCTGGGCCATCCCCATGTTCCTGTTCCTGGCGATCCTGCGGCTGTCGCTGAATTACCTCATCGCCAGGTGGGTGAGCCGGCTCGTGGTGCGCGTGGGGCCCAGGTCCGTGACACAGCCAGCCGGCTGCGCCCCGCGCACAGACCTGTGGGGGTATCCTCCGATAACCCCAGGGAGGGGGTGCGCACCCCAGCCTGGCTTGCTGGAGTCGCCGTGGGCGGTGCCAGACTCCCCAGCCCCCAGCGAGTGCCGTTCGCGGGGTCACTCCTGCCCCTGCTTCGAGGGGCTCCGTGTGGTGGGTGAGCCCCCCAGACCTCGGGGGGTCGAGGGAGCCGCGGGGCTCTGTGCGCCGGGGGTTCCCCACCAGCGTTCGTGTGACGGGAGCTGGGTTCAGAGTGCGCTCCTCGTGCTGCGTGACCCCCTCCGTGTTCCCCGAGCACCCCCCTTTCGAGGCCGCGACACCCCGCTGGGAAGCCAGCGCTCCGGGCAGAACCCCGTGTCCCTGGCCACCCCCGCAGCGGGAGCCGCGTCCCCCGGGCCCAGTGCCGGACACGGCCATTCGGGGTGCTCGCGTTTGTCATTTCCCTTTAAAGTTTTAAAATTTAAACGTCGTCGACATCCAGGGCTGCGCCCCGGGGGGGGCAGCGTGGCCGCCCGTGCCCAGGGTGCCCGCCCCACGCCTGCTGTGACGTGACCGTCTCCCCGCACCGTTCCTCACGTCCGTTCCTCGTGTCGTAGCTGGAACGTGGGCCGCCCACCCCCCCTGGCCCCCGTGTGTAGGTGCCGGCGCGGTGGACACTCGGGGTCGTCAGGGAGAGTGCAGGTTCCCCGCGCGGTGGTCGGACGCACGTGTGATCGGCGAAGGGTCCCTCCGATGACCCGACCCCGCCCGGCACCGCACGCGGCCATCACTCTGTGATGTCACTCTGTGTCCCACGCTGCGTTCACATCCCTGGGACCAGTTAGCGACTGCCGGGTCCCCCGTGTCTGAGCCCTCCCCCTTTCCAGCGAGCCCCCGAACCCCCTCCGGGAGGCCGCCGTCCGTCAGTTCTGTGTCTGTGATTCCGTTTCTGTCATGTGGGGTGTGTTCTCTCGTTGCCACACGAGGGTGGGATCTCAGGGTGTCATGACCGTCGTGGCACGTAGCGCGACACCCTCAGGTCCGTCCACGCTGTCGCACACGGTGCACTTTTACACACTCATCCTCCTAGTGCGTCCCTCTGCCTCCTCGGCCTGGCTGACCTGCAGATGCTTGTTACAGGACAGAGAGCGCTTAGATACTGGCGGGAGGTCTCCGTGCGGTCAGCCAAAGGGTGGCGGCTGCCCCTTCGCCCCCAGGGGGCCCCCAGGGCCGGTGAGGCGGCCTGAACCATCTGCACCTGGGAGCAGCCCTGGCGTCTCGGAGGTGCCCTGTGGGAGCTCGGCCCGAGTCTGCGGGTCCTGTGCGCCCGCCGCCTGCAGGCGGTGCTGTTCCAGTGACTCACGGGTGTCTCCTGTTGCCAGGGGCTGGAGGATACAGTGGAGCATTGTGCCTGAGGTGTCCGAGGCAGTGGTAAGTCCCGGGAAGGCCAGGGGCTCGTCCACCTCTGCCAGGTCAGGCCTCTCAGCCTGGGTCCCCTGCGGGTCCCCCGAGGCCTCCAGCTGCAGCTGTGCGGACGCCTGCGGGGAGCCCTGCCCAGGAGAGGTGGGGGAGGAGGAGGCCACACACCCCCAGCCCAGAGCCCCGGGCAGCTGCACCCTGACCCCTCACCACTGACACTTCTCCCACGTGTCCCCTCTGGGCCAGGCTTGGCCGCTCGGGAAGAGGGTTCCCTGCTGACCCTTCCCAGCCTGGATGGGACGTGCTGGAGAGGGGGGCAGCGGGGGGGCCACTCGGGGGGCCGGACCAGTGGACGTGTGAGCAGGGTCAGCTACGCCGTGGCCTGCGGCAGCCGGCCACCTGATTTTGTGACTGAAGGTTAAGTGCTGTGCAGCCGCGCCCATTCGTCCGTGCAGGCTGTGGCCGCGCTGGGCGGTGACAGCCGAGTTGCGCAGCTGTGACAGAGACTGTGTGGCCTGCAGACCCTGAGTGTTTACTTTGGAGGGGAACTCTGGCCCCTGGGGCAGAAGCGCGGGGTGTGGGTGCCTCCAGGGGCCTCGTCAGCTGTTCGAGCACCTACTGTGTGTACAGAGCACACAGTAGGGGTGCTGGGTGTTGGTGCCTGCAGGACCGTGTAGGGGTTGGGGAGGGCATCTGGGGGCAGGCCCGGCACCCATGGGTCCTTCGGGAGGTTTTCGCTGAGTGAACTCAGATAGGCAGGGTGAGGCCAGGCCCCTTGGCCTCAGTTTCCCTGCCTGTAAAGTGAGGTAGGGAGCTGCGTGGTCTCTCGCACGTCCGAAGGCGAGTCAGAGCCTCAGCCCTGCCTGCCGCGGGGGTGCCCACCGCCCACACAGCCTCTCAGGCCCCAAGGTGGGGTGTCCACCAGAGCAGCTGCTCGTGCCGACCCGTCGTGCGGGGCCACCCGCCCCTTGGGCCGGGTGGGGACGTCCGAGCGACCAGGGCCCGGGGCTGGCGGTCCCCTGTGCTGTGGCTGCCGGTAATGTCTCTGAACCGTTACGTTCTGGTGAGTGTCCTCTTTCCCCTTTGACCGAAGGAGCCTCCGAAGGAAGACCTGACTGTGTCCGAGAAGTTCCAGCTCGTGCTGGACGTCGCCCAGAAGGCCCAGGTACCGTCCCCGGGGCGGGGGGCGGGGGCAGCACCCCGATCTCCAGGCCCGGCTCATCTGTCCCCAGCCCACCTGCCGCCCGCTTGCCCGGAGCTCCGTCACCCACACCTGAGGCGGCCCTGACGGGCGTGGGGTCCTCCTGTTAGTGTGACAGTGGCGCCTGGGGGTCACAGCACCCCGGCCGGGCCCACCAGCCCCTGGGAGGGACACAGAAGGGTTTGTCGGCACTATCAGTGCGTCGACCTGCTTCAGAGGGGACCCCTCATCCCGTCCTCGGCCTGGAGCGGCGGGGCAGGGCCACGGGGCTCGTGGTGCCCACTCCGGTCCCCAAGGGCGGCCCGTGAACCTGACCCGGGACCCTCGGCGTCCGTTGTAACCACAGTTGCATCTTCACACAGAACCTCTTCGGCAAGATGGCTGACATCCTGGAGAAGATCAAGAAGTGAGTCCGTCCTCCATCCCCCCCCCCCCGGCCCGGCGCCCCCGGGGTGGGCCCCGCCGCCCGGCTGAGCTCCCGTCTGTCTCCCTTCCAGCCTGTTCATGTGGGTGCAGCCCGAGATCACGCAGAAGCTGTACGTGGCGCTGTGGGCTGCCTTCCTGGCCTCCTGCTGCTTCCCCTACCGCCTGGTGGGCCTGGCCCTGGGTAAGGCGACGTCCGGTGTGGCCGGAGCGGGGGGGAGGGGGCGGGGGCGGCTGGGCCTCTGCTTCCCACCGGGATGTCCGCCCGCCCGGTGCCGCCGCCTCCAGGGAGGAGGCCGGCTGTCCACTCACCGCGTTCCTTCCTCTGCGCCTCGGCCCGTGGTTCTTATCCAAATGCTTAAATTGGGGAGGAACGAAGGCCATCTGAACTCTGGAGGAAGGGGCCGCCTCAGACCCACTCGGCTCCCCGCCCAGGAAGCTGTGCCCTGCTCCTGGGCCAGACCCCATGCCCAGACCCGCCCTGGCACGCCCTCCTGGTCCCCTCCGTGTCCCCTCCGTGTCCCCTCCGTGTCCCCAGCCTGCAGCTGGCCCAGGGCCCGTGCCCAGCACACGGTGGAGGCCGGTTCTGAGTTGGGGTGTTGAGCGCTGTGGCTGTACAATTCGGGGGTCTGCCCCAGCCTGCCCTGAGCCCCCCGATATGCAGTAGGTCCTCTGTTTCTTGTTGGCAAAACCAGGGCTGGCAGGTGTGTGCTCCTGGGGCAAGTGACAAAAGTCAACAAACGTGACATGTCCTTGTCTGGCGACACAGCTGCTGGCATTTCTCTGGGGGAGCCCGTGGCCATGGGGACTGCTGGACCCCGGCCCGCGGGCCGGCTGGAGAGACGGGTCCCCACACATTTCTTCCGTGTCCCCCTTGGTGGGCGGTGCCCTGTGTTGGGGCTGGTTTTGTTTGTCCTGAGCTGGGTTTGAGGTAGGGAAGCTGAAAAGTGGAGGCCCCCTCAGCTGGGGTCACCTCAGCTTGTGCTTCCCTTGCCCTGAGTTGCCTCCACGAGGGCCGCCGTGCCAGACCGGGGTGCAGGAAGCCCTCGGGGGGCCCGGGGCTGCGGGGTCGCCGTGCTGGCTGGCCCCGGGTGACCCGGGGCTGGGTCCCCCTCCCCCAGGCCTGTACGCCGGCGTCAAGTTTTTCCTCATCGACTTTATCTTCAAACGCTGCCCGAGGCTGCGCGCCAAGTACGACACCCCCTACATCATCTGGAAGGGGCTCCCCACAGACCCCCAGCTCAAGGAGCGCTCCACCGCTGCCACGTCCCGCAGGGTGAGCCCCCCGCAGCCGGGAGCGCGGGCCCGCGCACGCTGCTGCCCTGCGAGCATCGTCGTCGGCCACCGGGGCCAACGTCCTCCGGGTTCCTGGGGTTCTTCAGACAGGTGACGGGCTGTCCCCGCGGCCCAGCTCTGCCTTGTCACAGGGCCAGCCAGCTCGGCCGGGGACGGCTGCTGGCCCAGGCCCGGCAGCGCTCAGGGACTGGGCTGGAGGCCCCCTCCTGCCACCGACCCCCTGGGAGCGGGCCCTGCCGTGCCCCAGAAGGGTGTGCGGCCCTGGTCATCACTGCACAGAGCCAGGGGACCTTGGGAGGTGGGAGCCCTGGCAGTGACCCCTCTGAGTAGGTGCCAGGTCCTGCTGTCCCCAGCTCTGAGGCCTGGGCCGCCAGGCCCAGCGACACCGGGGGTGGGCCCAGCTGGTGCTCACAGGCTGGTGCTGGGCCCACGTCTCGTTCAGTGTTAGGTCAGCCGTGTGGGCATCGGGCACCACATCCTGAGCTGATGTAGGTGTTTTCGGGGTCTCAGGCAAGTGGGGAAGTTCTGGGCCCAGTAGGTCTCCCAGGGAGGTCTTGGAGGGCTTCTTGGAGGAGGTGACATAGGCTTGTAGAGTCGTATGTGTGGGTGTTCTCTGAGGGGAATGTGTCTAGTGACTTGTTGATGCTTCTGTTGGTGATGGGGGCACTCCACATCACATGGGGGTCAGGCTTCGCAGGTGCTGGGACAGTAGCTTTTTGGGGGCCCAGACTCCCCAGCTGGGTGTGCAGCTGGCCCTGGAGAGCCTACGGACCAGCCCAGTCCCACGGGTGCCCGTTGTCTCCTTCCTGACCTGCTGTCAGGGCGTGACAGGGTGCGGTGTCCGCGTGGGGGCCCCTCCATTCCCCCGCGGTGCCTCAGCGCTGTGCGTGGCTGTGCTGGGACTGCTGGACGTTTCTGTTGCTCCCGTGGCCTGTCTCAGGCCAGGTCTGACCCTGACGCGTCTGTCTGAGCTGCTGCAGCATGGAGCACCCGGCCTGTGTGTGGCGGGGAGGGTCGCCCCACGGCCACGGGGCGCTGAGGACCAGGCACTCGTACTGGGGTGCCTGTCCATTGGCCTCTGGGCGTGGGGCGGGACCACGTGTATGCCGGCCCCGTGGCCCGGCGTGGCTGATGGCGAGGGCTGTGTGCGTGCGGGCCCCCCGTCCCCCGGGCGTGGCTGATGGCAGGGGTTGCGTGCGTGAGGGACCCCCCGCCTCCTGTGGCCCGGCGTGGCTGACGGCGGGGTGCCCTCGGCAGCCGCAGACGGCGTCCTCGCGGAGCTACGTGTCCAGCGCCCCGGCCAGCCTGAGCAAGGATGAGGACGCCGGCCGCTTGCACAGCACCAAGAAGGGCAACTTCCACGAGATCTTCAACCTGACGGAGAACGAGCGGCCGCTGGCGGGTACGTGGGCCGCGAGCCCGCGGCCCGGCCCGGTGGGGACGCTGCCCGGTGTGGGGGCCACGGGGGTCCCCGGCCCACACGGGGAGACCTGGCCGCAGTCAGTGGATAGCGGGGGTCAGCGCAGAGCCCGGAGCTGGTAGCTCCCCCGGCGTCTGCGGCCTGAGGGGTGACCCAGGAGCCCGGGTCCCCGTCCCCTCCCGGAGAGGCCGTCGCGCTGAAGCCCACACGCTGCGGGCTCTTGACGGACTCGGGCGCCCGTGGCCCGGGGGGCGGGCGGGCTGCGTTCCGCCCTGAGCCCCGTCCCGCCGGCCGGGGACGCGGGGCGTGCACGCCGTGGCTGCCGCCAGGTGCGTCTCACCCCGCCGTGTCAGTGTGTCCTCCTTGGAAAACCGAGCACGAGGGCCCCGCACGGTCACGGGGGAGGGAGGGCGTCTGTCCCCCAGCCTCGCCGGGGCCACCTCGCCCTCCCCACGGCGCCGCCTGGAGCCGCCAGGGCTGGGGGGCGGGTCCCGGCAGCACGCCGGAGGCAGTGTCCCCGGCGGGGACGGTCAGGGTCGGTATCGTCCCCACCCCCCAGCGTGCGAGAATGGCTGGCGCTGCTGCCTCATCAACCGGGACCGGAAGATGCCCACGGACTACATCAGGAACGGGCTGCTGTACGTGACCGAGAAGTGAGTGAGCGCGGCCGGGCCAGGCCGCGGGCCGGGCGCCGCCACCGGGGGCCCAGGGCACGGGGCGGGGGGCGCAGCAGCCGGGCACCGGGCCCGCCAGCCCTGCCGGAAGCTCCAGCCCCGCTGCTGGCTGTGTCCACTCCGGGGGACAGGAAGTCCCGTCTGCAGGTCCAGCACGGCCTGGGCCAGCCACGCCGTCCCCCCACACCAGACTTGCGGGGAGACTCAGGTCTGGGGTGCTAAGGATGGGGCTACCGCTCGAGTCGTGTTGAGCGAAGGGAACTGTGTGGTCCCACCTGCTAGAGCCACAGCACAGGTCGTAGGCAGCATCCTCGTCAGCCCAGAGATGGCTGTGCAGGTGGCTTAGCTTGGAGGCTGCCCCAGCTGGGGAGGTGGCGCTGTTCTCAGCCTCGGGGGCGTGTGGCCAGCCGTCCCCCACACTCCCGGCAGCGGCCAAGGGCCCCCACTTCCCTGTCTGTCGCCCTGCTGAAGGAACTGGCCGAGGGGACCCCGGGCGGGCCTCGGGGACGCTCTCGTGTGCCCCTCGTTGGGCGTCCCAGGGATCGTTAACGCGGCGGGGACGTAGCTCAGGCTCACTGTGCAGCGGTGGGTCCTTGTCTTTAGAGGCTGTGACGCTCTCTGGGGGGCAGTGCGGGCAGCCGCGGGCATGGCCCCCCGGGGTCCCCTCGGCGCCCCCGGGGCAGTGCGGGCAGCCGCGGGCACGGCCCCCTGTGTTCGGGGCGGGTCCGAGCCTCTGTCCGTCCCCCGCAGCTACTTGTGCTTTGAGAGCTCCAAGTCCGGCTCGTCCAAGAGGAACAAGGTCATCAGGCTGGTGGACATCACGGACATTCAGAAGGTCAGTGCGGTCCGCCGCCGCCTTCCCTGCCCCACCGCTGGGCTCAGGAGGCGGGGACGTGGGGACGCGGGGCGAGGCTGGGAGCCGGACGCATTCCGGGGGGGCGGGCGGCGTCCGCAGACCTGGGCCAGCGGGCCAGCCTGTGCCATCAGTGCTGCCTTCCAGAAAGACAGCCCCTCGCCCTGTCAGTGTCCCCGCACCGCAGGCCTCGCCCCCACCACCCCATCGGTCAGCGCCCAGCGTCCTCGCATGGACGGGGAACGGGGTGCGGCCAGGTGCCCGAGCCCGTTCTGACCACGGCACTACCCAGCCCTCGCAGGCAGGGGTCAGCGGGAGCAGCCCGCGCGCCCCACGGGCGACGTAGCCGGCGTCCTCGTGTGAGGTCGTGTGGAGGGGGCTCACTCGGGGTGGTGGCCAGGCCCCGCCTGCCTCGCCGCCTCCGTCCCGAGTCCGTCCTCGCCCGTGGCTGGGAAGCTGGGGCCCTGGGGGTCTCCCTGCCCGAGGGCTCCGCAGAGGAGGAGGGCCTAGGTGGGGGCGGGCGGCCCGGCCACGGTGACCGTGTGCTCCCTCCTTCCAGTACAAGGTCCTCTCCGTGCTCCCGGGCTCCGGCATGGGCATCGCCGTGTCCACGCCGTCGACCCAGAAAGTAAGTGTCGAGCAGGCGGGCGGCCCCGGGCGTGTGGCCCTGAGTGTCCCCGGGGTGGGGGCTCAGAGCTGCTGGCCCGCTGGGCCGTAGCTGGGTGGAGGGGCCCTCGCTGCCCCCCTCCCTCACTGCCCCCTCCCTCGGGGCCACAGAAAAGGCCTGTTGCAGGGAGTTCAGAGCGGGGAGGCTGAGCCCCACAGGGGACTCAGGGACGGAGGGTGGCACTGGCGGCCCGTCCCCTGCCTCTCGCCTTGGTCTCTCTGAAGCCCAGCCTCTGCGTGGGGAGGGGTTTCCCCTGGGAACCCAGGCCCCAGGTGGCTCCACCTGGACCCGGCCCAGGGCCCGCCCAGGCCGGGGAGGGGGGCAGTGGCCTGGCCCCCGTGGCCCAGTGACAGCGTCTCCTCCCCCAGCCGCTGGTGTTCGGTGCCATGGTGCACCGGGACGAGGCCTTCGAGACCATTTTCAGCCAGTACGTGAAGATCACCGCGGCGGCAGCGTCCGGCGGCGACAGCTAGTGGCGCCTCCCCCAGGACATGGCCGGGGCGCGTTCTGTTCTGTTCCAACGATTCGGTAGCGGGAAGAGGAGTGGACGTCTCCGTGGTCTCCTGCAAGAACCCCCCTTGGGCTGCGCTTTCTGTCGCGTTGAGCCCACGTCCACAGGCCCCTCACGCCGGGGCCAGCCCGCCTGGAGGCTGAGGCACGCGTCGCGGACGCCCGTGGACACAGGGCGGAGGGCCCTCGGAGGCCGCTGGAGAGGACGACGTGCAGGACGCACAGTGTCCTCGCCGCCGCCACGCACAGCTGCTGCTCCCGTCCCGTCCCGTCCCGTCCCCGCCCCGGGCAGGGATTCCAGCATCGGCCGCTCGGCCCGCTCTCTGGGGCCAGAAGCTCTTCCACACCAAAGCCATAGCCGAGGGACGCCAGTGACCGGGGACACCGGGCCCCGTCGCCAGCCCGCACGGCGGCCAGCCGGCCCCGCCTGTGTGCGGCAGGCCCTCCTGCGGCGTGCGGCCGGCTCACGCGTGTGCTCCGGCGCTGCGGGGACCGTGACGGCGGGCGGGGGCCCCGGGGCCCGGGACAGTGTCCGACGCAGGGACGCAGTGGCACGCCGGTAGCAGCACATCTTTCTAACACTTGGCTCTTTGGAAAGCCCGGAATGTTCTCTCGGGGGACCTGGGCTTTGGCGGCTCTGGGACGAACCCCATCCGCGGTGCGGCTGCGCCGGCCTCCGGGCTGAGCCCCGGCGTCGGGGAGGGAGGGTGAGGGCCCGGGCCGGGGCGGGGGTGGACAGGCACCTCCCAGGCCCGTGGGGGTCCCCGCCACGCAGGGAGGACGCTGGGGAGTGGCCGTGAGCGGCGCCCAGCGGTTTGGGGCCAGGCAGTCGGTGCCCCTGACCCTGTGCCAGCGCGGGCTTGGGGACCAGCCGTCGCGGGAAGCCAGGGCCCCTGAGGAGGTGGCCGGGCGTGGTTCTTTCTGGAACAGCCCTAGAAGCCGGGGGGCTCAGGATGGGGGGTCAGCCGCCGCAGAGGGCGCGCGTGTGTGGGGGTGCGGCACGTCACACGCCTACCCTCCCTCCTGGTCCGAGCACGTTCCCGCGGGGTTACCCCAGGTCCTCGACGTGCCCCGAGTGCTTTGGGTGTCACTGAGGTTTTTTGAAGAAACAGAAGATTCTATTTTTTACAGAGAGCAAGCTGTTTTTCTTATTTTTGTATCATTTTTCAGATGTCCTTTCTACCTTTGCTCTGATCCTCATTTGCTGGTTTGGGTGAGAGGCTGGTGGTGGCTTTGCTCTTGTCGCCCCTCGGTGGAGGGGCTGCTTCGGGGGGGGACCCTGCTGACCAGCCAGATGAAGCACACACCCCGCCCCAGTCCGGGGAGCCGAGGGGGCCCATGGCCGTCCCCCAGGTGCGGGCACGCGTGAGGTCCCGGGGGGCGACCTTTCGGGGTGAAGGCAGAGGCCACTCTAAACAGTGGCTTTGGCCCTTAAGTCGGCGCAGGTGGCCGGGCTCTTGTGGGCCCTGTAGAGGCCTCGGGTACACCCAGGGGACACACCCCAGAGGGTCCCCGCTCTTATTATCCAAAGCAGGGCAGGGTGGGCCCTGAACTGCCCCCAAGGACGTGCTGCTGGGGGGACCCCCATGGGTGCTGCTCCCACCCCTCCCCCCGCCGCCGCCGTGTGGTCCGCACACGCCTCGGTCGGCCGAGGGCCGTCTGCGGCCGCGTGCAGGGGGCCGGCGGTTCAGTTCGAGTCCCTTCTGACGGGGAAGGGAGATGAAAACTGACCACGTGCCGGGTGGCGGCCGCCGAGCCCAGCCCCGGGCGCGCCGAGGGGTGCTGGGCCGCAGGACGGGGTCCCCGAGGGGCGCCGGGGGCCGGGCCAGGAGGAGCGCAGAGCTGCGCGGGCCCCGGGCCCCCCTCGGCGAGGACCGGTGGGTTTGCTGAACTGTCGACCTGGGCAGGTGTTTCGTTTCCACGACTAACCACGGAACTGGAACGAATGTTACATTTTTTACGTCTGAAGTTCGAGTCTCTTTTGAGCCTGTAAATAACCATTCCCGGTGTAACTTCTGTTCAGCAAAAGGATTGTACTGTACAAAGAACTGATGAAAACGACCCCCCTGTAACATTTTTTTTTTTAAAAAAAAACCTTATTTGTTTAAAGAAAAAGTCTTGTATAAATTATAATTTTTATTTAAATAAACCTAAAACGTTTTGTGCTAAGGCGAGGGCCTGCGTGTGCTGTGGGCAGCGGGAGGGGTGGCCAGGGTCCCTGCAGCTGCCAGGGGTGGGGGGCGGTGGGGGCGAGGGGGAGGGGAGGGGGCTGGGGGTGCGGCCCGGGCGCACCGAGAGAGGCTGGAGACCGGAGGCTGATGGCAGGGTGGTGGCTCACAGGGAGAGGCATCCAGGGCCTGGCACGGGGTGGCAGTGGGGAGCAGTGCCATCACCTCAGGGGTATGTGGGGCGCTCAGACGTAGAGGAGAAGCAGTGGCTTGAGTTTGGGGTACAGATTCTGTCCCCCCGCACCACCAAGAGGTAAGAGGTGTCTTCCTTGGGGGCCGTGGTGTCTCTGGGACCACGAGCTGCCTGCTGCCCTCCGCGGAGGCTGGGGGCTGGGAGGTTTCGGGAGGTTTGGGGGAGGTTTTCTTCCGAGGCAGAACGGTCCCCAGTGGCACTTGGCACTTACCAGGTTCGGATACTGACGGTGGACACACAGAGACACAGGAACCTGCCCAGCTCTGACACCGCGGGGACCGAGCGCTGACCCGGGCCAGGCTCAGGTGAGGGCCCCAGCACCCTGCACCCCACCCCGCGCCCACACCCCGGGGGCAGAGGTCCCCGAAGGCCGCTGCTCGCTCGGGGGCCACACCAGAGCCGGACGGGGTCGGGGTCCGGCAGGCCAGCCCCGCCCTCGGGTGCGGCCTGCACAGGCCTCGCTGTGGGTGCTGTCGGGGGTCTCAGGGCACAGCGAACCGTCTCGGGAGCGCTGCGTGTCCCCCTCTGGGTGACTCTCCTGGCAACACTAGCTGTGATTTTCCAGCCAAATGGGCTTCCTGACACCTGACCCCCGACCTCTGCAGTGTCCACTCCCTGCTGCCCCTCTTGGCGGCATGTCCCCTGACCCCTGCTCTTCCCCAACCGTCCGTGTGAGCTCGGCCCCAACGCCCGCCCCCCCTTGGCCCTGGTCAGCAGTGGCCGCAGACCCTCCTCGCACTGGGGACACCTGCTCCCCAGAGGGGACACCGGGAGAAGGGCCCAGGAGCCCCGGGCGTGGGTGGCTGGGCTCCCATTTCTGACTCCACGACGCTCCCCAGGCCGGCGGCCACGTGCGGTGCCTCCGGGAGGCTGGGTGAGGGCAGCGGGGTGACGGCGCCCGGCTCCGCTGGCCCAGTGTCCGAGCGTCCCCGGAGGGCTGGGCCGTCAGGTGTGTGAGCGGCATTTCTGGCTTAGGGACTTGGCAGCTGGTGACGCGCGTGTGGGGAAGTGACCCCGTCCGAGTCGAGCTTCTGCACCGGGCCAGCGTCCCAGCTTCCCCCGGACGGTCCGGGGCACAGAAAGGGCACCGTGGGGCCCCTGGGCACGTGGGTCTCTATTCTCCCGGGAGCCACAGCTCTGGCTGCAGGCCAGCAAGGGTGGCCCCAGGGTGGGGATGGCCGGGAGCACGGGAGTGCAAGTGTCAGCAACGCTTCCGCGCTCGAACCGGGGTTTTCGTCACAGGTGCTGCCGGCTTATCTTACAACAGTCACATTCTGCCCAGAGTGACTTTATTTCCGTCTTCTCACTCACGTCAGAAGAGGCCACTTGCTCATCTTGAAACCAGCAAGACTCGAAAGGAAACGGAGCTGCCCTGGCTGCCCACACAGCCCCCCGGTTCCCCAGGCGAGCGAGGGGCAGAGCCAGGACGCCGCCCGCCTGCCCCGCGGGCCACCAGGTCGGGGCAGACAGGTGTCTGCACGCTGAGCCGCAGAGAACGCCCATGCGGCCCGACCGTCCCTCCCCGCGGTCTTGCTTCCATGTCTTAAAGCCACGACGTGCGGGTGTGGTGTGGCCTCCCGCGCTGCCGGCCCCTGGGGGCTTCGGGGTGGACATACGGCCGTGCGGCCCCGGGCGTCCATGGCTCGCTGTTTTTGGTGCCGACGTGCTGGGGACGTTCGCTGGGGGCAGAGAGGAGGGAAGGCTCTTTGGGGCGTCCCTGGGGCGCAGCACAGCCCCGGAGGCGGGGTCCCACTGGGGGGACCCTGGGGAGCAGCTCCCCGTCAGGGGCGCCGTGCCCGTGCGTGTGGCCACTGCCCCGCTCCTTGGCTGCTGCCTTCCAGCCGGAGCGAGCCTCAGGGATGGAAACGGCTGGTGCACATCTCATTTAACCCCAGACGTGTCACCCGGCTGCCATCACCACAGCATCCAAGCTGCAGCCACCTTCGTCGGGCACGGGGTCCACGGAGAGAAACCCGGCTGACGCGGCCCTTCTGGCCGGCGGCGTGGGACTCGACGACGAAACGTAGTTTCACGTGCACTTCGAAACGTGACCCGGAACAGGCGGCGTCTGCCACAGGCCAGGATGGCCGAGCGAGCCTCCGCGAGGCCAGACCCAGCCCTGACGCCGTGACAGCCAGCGCACCGCCCCCTCCACGGGCAGTGTCCCCACTTCTCAACGGGAGGATGAGCTGCAGCGTCCCGTACTGCGGATAGAGCTGCTGTGGACACGCCTTCCCTACACCTGCGCCGCATACGAGCCACGAGGCCACGGCAGACGGGATGCGGGGGCTGGGGCTGGGGGGCTCAGAGCGGCCCGCGGCCGCAGCCGGCCCTGCGACGGGCAGCTGAACTACACCCCCAGCAGCGAAGACGCCGGTCGCTGTGCCGGGTGAAAGGAACAAAACTGTCAATAAATACACACAAATAAACGGGAAGAGAAGAGAGCAAATCTGGACCGTGCCTGCAGACTCGAGAGCTGCACCAGAGTCACCCCTGGAACGTGGTGGCAGCCCGGGATCAGGCTGTGACGTTCGAGAACTCGCCGAGGGAATGTCTTAACCTCCTGCACGCCGGTGGTTTCCTGCGCCCTCAGGAAGCCCAGCTGTGTCACCTGCCTCGCGTGGCCACAGAGCACCGTTTGTAACTCTAAAACAGCAGAACGCCTGCCAGGGCTTGGCACACTCCCCGGGCCCGGAGCTGCGGCTGGAGAGTGACCGTCACTGCCCCCCGTGTGGCCCGCCGGGCAGCACCGCCTGACGCACAGCAGGGAGGCCCCGGAACCCGCCGCCCCCCACAGCCTGACCACACACGGCCACGGAGCGCGTCTCGCGCACAGCGCAGCGGCGTGGCTGGCGGACGCCGTGGCCGGCCGGGGCTGTGGCCTTGACCGTGGGGCTGCTGACCTGCCGTCCCCAGGGCTGTGCAGCGCTGCCCTCTGAGAAGCCCATGCCCCCGAGTCGGCAGCTGCCGTCTGCTGAGGACAAACAGACCACGTGAAACGCGACCCCCAGGTTCACACGGAGTTGAAGGTGCCACCTGCGTCCACAGAAGTGTCGACAACGGGTATGTTTTTCTAGAGTCAGGATTTAACTATCAAAAATAAATTTCTAAGCTGAAACGGAAGCGTCGGCGGGACCGGTCCGCAGCACCCCGCGCGTCCCGAGCCCGGCGGCCGCTCCGCTCAGCTGTGCGGGGCCTTCGCACCCTTCTCGATGCCCCGAGCGAACAGCCGGACCAGCTGGCAGTGGACCCTGCGGGGACAGAGGGCCGCGCTGAGACCCCGCGTGCGCTTGCCGCGGCCCCACGCGGGTCACGGGCAGAGACGTGGCCCCGTGGAGGCTGGCTCTGCGTCCGACCCCACAAGGACCGACACTCCGGGGAGAGCTGCTATGCAAAGGGCAAGCGGACTCAGCCACGGAGAAACCCGCGGGTCAGGAGGCCCGGTTCCAGCCCAGCGCCCGCTCGCCCGCAGGGACCGTAGGTGGCCGCGCCCCCCCCCCCCCCCGTGTCACTGGCACGCAGCTGGCAGGCCCCGGGAGGGGGGCATGCAGGAAGGACACGCTCGGCCTGCGAGAAGCGCGGGCAGTGCCACGCGCGCCCCAAGAGCACGCGGACCCAGGCATTCCGGCACGCCCGGCGCTGCGGGTCCCCGCGGCAGGGTGCGGGGCTCACGGGCCCCGGGGGGCCCCCCGCGGGCGCCTGCGCTCACCTGACCTCGATGGCGGCAGTGTGCAGAACCTCCCCGTCGCAGTTCCAGGAGCTCCTGGAGACGGCGCAGCAGCTGGCGGGGTGGTGGCTGCACGCGTCCCCAAGCCGCTGCTTCCCCGAACTGCCGAGGCCACCGCCGGCCTCCTCCTCCCAGTGCTTGGGCGTGAACTGGAACTTCCTGGCGCGGTACACCTCCACAAACGTGAAGTCGAACTAGCAGGAGGGGGGCGGGCGCTGTCACACGGGCTGAGCCGGGAGGGGCTGCCCGCCCGTCATCTCGGGCATCATCTCGGGCGGGGCCGGCCAGCCCTTCCCCGGCTGCGCCCCGGGGCAGTGCTCCGAGCAGCTCTGTCCAGCTCCCTGGACGGCTGGGGGTGGGGTCATGAGCGAGGCAAACTCTGAGGGCCTGGGCACCCCGCTCGCCCCCGAGAATCCGGGAGCGACTCGGCAGGGACTCGCAGAATCCGTTACCTTCTTCACAAGCTCTACGTAAAAGCCACTCGACAACACTGCTGGACTCACCATCAGTGCAATTTAAGTTAGAACAGATGTTACTACCACCTAGTCCCAGCTCCCTCCCATCACAGGCTCAGGGTCCCCCCTGCCTGAGCCCCAGGCCGCCAGTGATGGCGGCGGGAACTTTGCGGGGGAGGGGGGCTGCCCACGCCTGTTCCTGGGAGCCTCGCGGGTCACCGCTGGCCACCTGCAGGGCCACGCAGACGTCCCCTGCGTTGCTTTCTGCGGTTTTGAAGCAGGAAAGGAAACGAGGAGAAAACACGTAGGGAAACTACGTAAACACCCTCATCTCCCAGCGTCTGTGCTCAGAGGTTTTACGTTTTCGAGGGAGACTTCACGAGGCGTCGCGGGGACCCCGGGGACAGAGTGGAAGGCGGGGCTGCGCGGGAGGGGGGGCCCGCACCTGGTCGCGCTGGTTCGTGTGCCTGATGAGGAACCTCAGGAAGTTGAAGCGGGAGCACTTGCGGATGAGGATGAGGTCCAGCGAGCCGTCCCCCAGGTGGGCGGCCGGGGAGAGGCCCCTGGGGCTCCGGGGACACGCGCAGCACATGTTCATGGCGTTGATGGCCAGGAACTTCCCGCAGACGACCGTCCACTCCTCCATGTCCTCTGTGGGGGGGGGGCACCGCGGGCCTCACGTCAGGGGCGGGCGGGGACGGGACGGGGGACAGGGCACTGTGTGTACTCCCTGTGCTGTGGACGTGCACCAGCCCAGACACTCGCATGGTCCCCCCTTTGTCACTGACGCAAGGGACGTCTGCCACGGGAGTGGGGCCAGGGTCCCCTCCCGGAAGGCAGAGCTGTGGCATCGTCCCCCCTCCCACGGGGACTTCCGGACAGCGATTCAGAGCAGGCGTCCCCTAGTCCGGCCCGACACTTGACTGTGTGGCCTGTGAGCTGAGAAGGACTTTAAAGTTTAAAACAATAGGAACAAATCAAGGAAAACGTTTTCTAACGCCTGGAAATTACGTGAAACTCAAATTCCAGTGTCCAGAAATGAACTTTCTGGGACACAGCGGTGCCCCTTGCTTTCCGAGCGGCTGGCAAAGCCCGGGGGCCTCGCGGAGCCGCCCGGGGGTGTTCTGACGGGGACCGTGACACGCGGAAACGGCAGACGCGGGCGTCCTCCAGGGCGGGCGCCCTGCCCGCGCGCCTGGCAAGGGCGCCCCGTTCGCTGCTGCCTGCGGCCCACGCTTAGCCGGGTGTGCGGGGTGATGGGGGGCAGGGGTGAGGGGGTGGGGGGTGACGGGGGAGGACGAGCAGCGGGGACGGGGAGCGTCTGGGAGGCGTCACCTGAGTTCTCCAAGCCGTACAGCGACTTCTTCTGCTCCTCCTCCAGCTGCTGCCTGCTCTGCCGGCAGACGAAGCACCTGGGGGAGACGGACACGCCCCCCTCAGCGTGCGCCCCGCGTCCCGCACCCCGCGCCCCGGCCTCGATTCTCACAGCGAACAGTCCACAGTCAGAGGCTTAAATCCTTCTGCACGTTAACCTGAACTCTCGAAATCAGATATCCGTGTAGAAATCACACGTGTCGACTCGTCCCCACCCCGTGTCATTCGCAAACACTGTCACAGCACGGAGTGTGGCCCGGGCCGTGGCCGGGCACCGCAGGCTGGCCCCAGAGTGACAACGGGACAGGCGCAGACTCCCAGCGGGCCGCGATGGCCTCTCATCGGCCTGTGCTCACAGGACAGCGGCGATCGTGGCGGCTGTGCCGCCAGCAACCCATGAGTCACCCCGACGGCTGCCCGGACCCCGCCATCAGCCGGGGGGTGCCCACGGCCTTCGGCGCCACCGGGCTCGGCTGCCCGACGGGGCGCATGTGTGCGCACTGGCGACAGCAGCTCGTCGGGGTTCATGGTGCTGTGACCCGCGTCCTGTCTGCATCTAACGTCTGCGTTTACAAACTCTTCCCTTGAGGAAGGAAGGGCCGGGGGCGGGGGGCGGGGGGACGGAAGCCAGCGTGTGACTCAGGAGCCCGCACCGCCCCCGCCCGCCGAGCGCAGAGCAGGGCAGACGCTCCACGGTCACCACCGGGCCACGGGGCCACGCGACACCGACGCTGAGCTTTACTGCGGGTTCGGCTTTACAGTGGTCACCTACGGTCGGTGACGCCAGGGAGGCCCGAGTGAGAACGGAGTGGCGGCGGGTCACGCACGGGTCCACGTGCTCAGAGAGCCTGCGCTGGCCGGACCGGGCCGGGACCGCCCAGCGGGCCGACGCCCGGGCCCTCCCCGGGCACTCGCTGCCCGGCTCACCCTTCCCGACTGCAGGGCAGGCGCCCGCCTCGGAGCACTGGGCCAGGGCCTCGGCTGGGTTTGGGGACAGGGGGCTCCACGCGCATTTCCAGAACAGAAAGCACCTGTCCGGTGACGCTGCCCCCGTGGTCCCTGCAGCGTCTACACACACAGCTATTGGCAAAGTGGTCCTGCCTTTCGTCATTTCCTGCGTGTTTGTTGACCCTCAGACCCGCAGGGGGGTTGGGGGGCAGGCAGCATGATGTGTGTCCTACCCCAGGGGGCGCTGTGGCCTTGTCCCCATGCTGGGCCTGCTCTCATGTCCCATGTGTGGCTCAGGGACGTCACTGGAGGGGCGTGGCGAGACCGCTCCTCAGGTGTGTGTGGGCTGGAGCGCGCCCCATGGCCCCGCGCGCCACGAGCGACAGCCGCGCCGGCCACGCGCTTACCCCGCTCGGCAGGGCTTCCTGTCCCTGGGAGACCCCACCGTGTGCTGAGCCGGGAGGAAGGACACCGTCCCTTCGTAGCAGTGATGGGACAGAAAGGTCTTCAGGCCTGGACAGTGCGACAAAGGAAAACGCCACAGGGTCACCGCCTGTCACGACACCAGGTCATCCACTTCGCAAGCCGATTGAGCTAAGGCTGCGGTGCCCGCTGCGGGGAGGCACGGACCCTGGGGTGGGGGGCTCCCCACGCTGGACGGCGTGTCTGGCTGCAGTGCCACTGTGCCCCAGACCCGGTGTGACACGGCAGGACGGCCGGCCACACGGGGCATCTGGTCACCAGGGCTGCTTTCCCCGCTGTCCGCACGACTCTGAGGCCCACCGTAGGGCAGAGCCCCCAGGCCCACCTCTCTTGCTCCTTCAAGACTGTCAGCAGTGTCCCCACGACCCCAGGCTCGACTCCCAGGCCATCGTGACAACCCCGGCATCTTGGAAGGACCAGGACAAGGCCCGTGGCCCCTCTAGCAGTCCGCTGTGCCACCTGAACCCGACACGCACAGCCTCGCCGAGCTGGCCTGGCCTCCGTGCGCCTGCCGCCCAGCAGGACCCCTGAGGCGCCCTGGGCCCCCGTGGGGTGGCCCCTGTGACGGGCACTCGGCCCCCGCGGGGCGGCCTTGCGGGTGGGTCGGATGAGCCGCGCGAACGCACCGGCCACCGCGTGGCGCTGACTCACCCGAGAAGTCGTATCGGATGAGGCCCATCCACCGCTTCTTCTCACTGTCCCTGATGATGTCCCCGTAGAAGCCGTAGCCCAGCAAGGACGCTGAGTACCGCAGCAGCGTGCCCCCGTGGTGCACGGCGGACACGTCCATGGCCAGCGAGTCCCCTGTGGGGAGCCGGGGGTGAGCCCGCCGCCTTCCCGCTCGCCGCGGCCCGGCCTTACGCGGTGCCCGTCCCCACGCAGTGCCCGTCCCCACGTGGTGCCCGTCCCCACGCGGTGCCCGGCACGCGCTCAGGGAGACTCGGAACGCAGGCGGCAGAGGGGCTGGGGCTGCCCTCTGGGCGTCCTGCTCGAGTCACGTGACCCTGACACTGGACTGGAAGCCTCCAGCGGGGCAGGAGCAGAACCACGCCCACGAAGCTCCCTCTGCTGGCAGAAGGGGGCTTGACGGGGAAGGGGGCACGCGGCATTTTAAAACGCAGAACCCCGATGGCGTCCCCGCAGTCACACTTTTCTGTGACCGGGCGCCACGCGCACTGCACGTCGGGGATGCGGAGGGGGAGGGGCCGGGAGCCCGCCGTGCCGGGGCCTGGACCCGTCTGTGCCCATCAGTGGCCGCTCTGCCGTTCTGATCCTGTCACCAGCGTCACAGGCGGTTTCCTGGCCCCGGGGACGTGCGTTACAGAGCAGCCGTGAGGGACGTTATAGAACAGCCGTGAGGGACAGCAGGCGGGGTGGGGAACGGGCAGGGCAGGCAGCAAGGGACCCGGGTGGCCCTGTGACGGGCTGAGCCCTGACCGGGGAGCGAGCAGCGTGCAGGGCGCCAGCCGAGCTGAGACACCTCTGGGACGGGGCAGCGTGGCCAGCGCACGGGGACGCCGAGGGCAGCCACCCTGGCCGCGAGGTGCCAGGCACCCCCAAGGCTGGCTGGGCTCTGAGTGGGGTTTGCGTCTTTGAAGAGCCCTCTGATGGCCGTGTGAAGACAGGACAGGATGGAAGGTGGCAGGGAAGCCGCAGACGGCCGGGGCCCCGAGGATAGTGAGGCCTGCAAGCCGCTCGCTGCACACGGAGCTGTCCCCGCCGGCGGGGAGCGGGGGGCAGGGGGACCCACCCACGATGATGTGCAGAGCCGAGGTCTCTGCGTCGTCCGTGCCCACTGTGGAGTAGCACACGCAGTCCGTGGACCCTGGAAAGGACGGGAGGAGGCCCTCAGAGGCGTGGCGTCGGTTTTGGAGACTGGGGAGGTGCCAGGGAAGCGGCACCCCGCCATCGGCCAGAGCCGGGTCCACTGAGGCCTCGCGGGGGGCTCTGGGCTGAACTCGGCTGTGACGGCAGCTCCCGTTCCCATGCACACACGCACGCCATTTAAATAAAGGCGTAAATGTGAAAGAGAAACCGGGAACGATGTCCCCGTGGGCGTGGCGCCCTTGGGGACGTCTGCTGACCAGGAGGAGCCCCCGGGACGTCCTGGATCCATGGCAGCGTGGGAG
>PVKZ01007395.1:5000-23644 GCA_004027375.1 Macroglossus sobrinus | reverse complement strand
GAAGACCGCTTCCTTAGATAACTTATGGCCCATTTTTATGAGACGGACGAAAGGGTACTCACCGAGGACGAATGACTTTCATGAGCGGTGAAAGCAGTCCTCCACTTCTGGGCTTCAGGGGTCCGGACGTCAGGAATTAGGTCGGGGTCCGTCTGAGAAGGATCCGTGCCTCGAGCCCCACGTTGGGCGCCACTTGTCCTGACCCGCGGGACCTAGTTATGCGTGGGGGGGCGAGGAGGATCCAACCTGAGAAAAACGGGCGAGAAAAAGGAGCGGAGGCAAGACAGTATTCTGATCAAGCCTCCAAATTTTATTACAAAATGGGGATATATACACAGAGGGAGGAAGTTAGAGAGATACTTGCAGGCAGGGGATTGGTTGAGGGAAGGGGTAGTATAGCGTAGCGCGATCTGATAGGGGCGTTCAAGTGGGGGGAGGTGATGTGAGGGGTAGGCGGTGCTGATGTCTTGGCACGCGCGGGCTTTGTCTTGGCACGCGCGGGCTTTCAGCTAGTCTCCAGGAAGTGAAGCAGGAACTTTATGAGCCGTGGCCATTTTGTTTCTCCATTATGTGGCTCCCGACATTTTTGGATTGGAAGAATCAATATAGTTGAAATGATATTATCTAAAGCATTATACAGATTTAATGCAATTTATATCAAAATCCCATGAGGAGTTTTTAAAGAAATAGAACAAAAACTCATCAGATTTGTATGGAAACACAAAAGACCCCAAATTTCCAAAACCATCCTAAGAAAAAAGAATGATGTTGAAGGCATCACTCTGCCCAACTTCAAATTATACTACAAAGCGACAGTAATCTAAATGTCATGGTATTGGCAGCAAAACAGACACACAAACCAGTGGAACAGAATCGAGAGTCCCGAAGTAAATCCATATTTATACGGGTAAATATTTTTTGACAAAATGCCAAAAACATACAGTGGAGAAAGGAAAACCTCTTCAATAAATGGTGCTGAGAAAATTGGAAGGCCACATGCAAAAGAATAAACTAGACTGTTGTCTATCACCACACACCAAAATTAACTCAAAATAGATTAATGACCTGAATATAAGACTGGAATAAATAAAATGCATAGAAGAAAACCTAGGAACTAAACTCAAGAACCTTGGACTTAAAGAGGATTTTATGAATTTGACCTCAAAGTCAAGGGAAGTGAAAGCAAAACTAAATGAATGGGACTACATCAAACTAAAAAGCTTCTCAGCAAAATAAATTGTCAACGAGATAAAGAGATGACCATTTGAATAGAAAAATATATTTGCAAGCAATGCCTCTGATAATAGCCTAATATCCCAAATATACAAATAACTCATACAACTCATAACAATTTTTAAAAAAAGATGCAATCAAAAAATGGGCAGAGGACCTAAACACACTCTTCTTTCTGGAGATCATACAAATTACCAATGAATATATGAAAAGACGCTCAACATTGCTAGCTATTAGGAAAATGCAAATGAAAACCACAATGAGATACCATCTTACACCTCTTAAAATAAGTATAATCAACAGGATAAGTAATAACGAATGCTGGAGAGGATGTGGCAAAATAGGATCCCTTTTACATCGCTGGTGATACTGCAAACTGATACAGCCACCCTGGAAAAGAGTATAGAGTTTCTTCAAAAAACTAAGAATTTATCTACCATATGATCCAGCAATCCGTCTACTGTATATTTACCTGAAAGACTTGAAAACTCATATCTAAAAAGGTATTTGCACACAGATGTTCATAGCAGCATTATTCACAGTGGCCAGTACATGGAAGAAACTGAAGTGTCCTATGATAGATGATTGTCTAAAGAAGTGGTGTTACATATATACAACGGAATATTTTTCAGCCATAAGAATAGATAAAATACTACCATTTGCAACAACATGGATGGACCTCGAGATAATCATCCTAAGCAAAATAATACAGACAGAACAGGTTGAAAATCACATGAGAGCACTTTTATGTGGGATATAAACCTAAAAGCAACAAATGAACAGGACAATCAGAGACTCATGGACATGGACAATGGACTAGTGGTTACCAAAGGGGAGGGGGAAAATAAAAGAATAATAAAATGTAAAAAAACATAAAATGAAAAATAAAATAAAAGTGGGAAAAATAAAAAATACTATGCATAGTGTCAGATGCATGCTAGATTTATCAGATTAATCACTTCATAAGTTATAGAAATATCTTTACACTGTTTTGTACACCTAAAACTAATATAATATTGTATGCCAACTCCAATTGAAAAATAAAAAATGTATATTATTTAAAAAATTCTCATTACAAGAAAAAATGTATCTATTAGAAGTGATGGGTGTTAACTAGATTATTGTGATAATTATTTCTGTATATATGTATACATCAACTTAGTTATGCTCCTTAAATTAATATGTTATACTTCAATTTTATCTCAATAAAAGTGAATGAGGAAAAACCTGAGTATCTAAAAACCATGTTAAATTTAGTAAAATCATTTTTTCAAAAAGAAAAGTAAAATAAAAATTTCAGAATAAACAAAAAATAAGGTATTTTTTAAAAATTTACATAACTTCCTTTAAGAAATATAAAATAAGACATTTAGGCAAAAGTAAATGACACTAATGGTAACTTCAATCCATAGGAAAATTTAAAAGCACATGAAATTATATGAACATGATTTTCTCTTTTCTTAATTTCTTTATAAACAAAATTGTATAAAGCAATAATTGTAGCACTGCATTATCAAATTTAAAACATATAAGATGTAATATATATGACAAAAAAGCAAAAAGGAGAGGAGAGAAAATAGAGTCACATGTCAACAAAAGTTTAATATTGTACCAGAATTAATTTATTATGTAACTTAAGAAGATTGGGATGAATATAGGTGAATATTTTAATCTTTACAAGAACTAAAAAAGTTACTCAAAACACATAGTAAAATATTAACAAAGACTGCTATTTTCCAATTTGGCACTGAAGGAGCATAAAAGTCATATCTCTCACAGAATAAGTACAAGCTGAACAAACAACAAACAGAAACACAACTCTTTTTAGATCCACCAAAGAACTAAAGTCACAAAACAAATCACTACCTAATAAATTGGAGATACAGACAGTTAGATACGGAGAATTCCAACTTATCAGTGCAAAAATCTGCATGGTAACCAGTAAAGTAGAAGAAACAATTTTGTAATTGATTAATTTTTGTAGACTAATTTGGACAAGTTTGAGAGATTAGAAACTATGGCTAGGAAGAAGCAGTCTTAGAGAAACTTTCAGAATTTTGTGAGTTTTTAAGGTCAAAAGCCCTTCTAGGTTTTCAGAAAGAAAATTGGGGAGAAAAAATTTTTCTTACACATTTGGCAATGAAAAAGAAAATATATTTTTACATGCAAAAGAATAAAACTATACTGCTGTCTATCAAAAAAATGGTTCAAAGTCAAATATAAGACTTGAAACAATAAATTGCATAGAAGAAAACATAAGTATTAAACTCACAGACCTTGGATTTAGAGAGGATTTTATGAAATTGACCTCAAAGGCAAGGAAAGTAAAAGCAAAAATAAATGAATGAGACTATATCAAACTAAAAAGCTTCTGCACAGCAAAAGAAACCATCAGCAAACCAAAGAGATAACTATCTAAATGGGAGAATATATTTGCAAAGAATGCCTGTATAAAGGCCTAATGTCCAAAATATATAAAGAACTCATATAACTCAACAACAAAAACAAACAATCCAATTAAAAAATGGTCAGAGAACCTGAAGAGACAATTCTCTCAAGAAGACATGCAAATGACCAACAGACATAGGAAAAGATACTCACCTTCACTAGCTGTTAGGGAAATGCAAATCAATACCATAATGAGATACCATCTCATACCTATTAGAATGGCTATCATCAACAGGACAAGTAATAACAAGTGTTGGAAAGGTTGTAGACCAAAAGGAACTCTCATACACTTTTGGTGGGAATGTAAATTGGTACAACCGCTATGGAAAACAGTATGATGGTTTCTCAAAAAAACTAAGAATTGAATTATTATATGACCCAGCAATCCCTCTTCTGGGTATTTACCCCAAAAATTTGAAAACATTTATCTGCTAAAATATATGTACCCCCATATTTATAGCAGTATTATTCAGGTTGGCCAGACATGGAAGTAACAAAAGTGTCCTATAATAAATGATTTACTAAAGAAGATGTGAAACATACACACAATGGAATATTACACAGCCATGAGAAAAGATAAAATACTTTATTTGTGACAACATGGATGGATCTTGGAATAATCATACTAAGTGAAATAAGTCAGACAGAAAAAGTTAAAAACCACATGATATCACTCAAATGTAGGATATAAAACTGAAAGCAACAAACAAACATGACTAACAGAGACTCATGGACATGGACTGTGGATTAATGGTTACCAGAGGAAAGGGGAAGAGGGGGAAGGTAGATAGGAACAAAACGAATCAAATATTTGGTGATATTAGGAAATCTAATTTTGGGTGTTGAACACACAATGCAATATGTATATGACATACTGTTAAATTATATGCTTGTTATTTAACTTTATTAATCAATGTTATTGCAAAAAATTTTGTAGAAAAGGATTCATTTTGAAATTCCCTTAGAGCATTGTTCTTCATAACAAGAACTACCTCAAAAGATACTATTCCAACAGAGCCTTACAGGTTGGTGTTTTACCAGAGCTTAGCTGACATGAGGAAAATGGACTCTTATTTCACACTAGGGTTTGACATAGTTGAAGGAAAATACTCAAATGCAGTCCACTCTAACTTTCCACATGGGAAGTGAAAAATATATAAAACAAGCCTTTTCTAATCTTCTAGTTTCAACTAAGAGATTGAGGGTGAGGTGGAGACTGAGAAGAATTTGTGAAGATTACAGCCCTGTGACAGGGTTCATTAAAATACTAAGACCTAATCATAGGATTATAGAATACTTCTCTTTCTTCCACACCTTACCAATACATTACTAAAGACCAATTAAACACTGCTCATTTTACCCAGTACATCATGTCCAACTTCCAACAACAATAATAAATTATAAGACAGACTTAAAGGCAAAGAAAGGAGCTTGATGAGACAGAAAAATTATCAGAACTTATTTCAGATATATCAGAGTTGATGGTATTATCAGAGCAATAATTTAAAATAACTGTCTTTAATATGCTAAGGGCTCTATAGGAAAAGGTATATGACATATAGAAATAAATGAATTATACAAGCAGTATTATTGGGATCCTAAGACAAAATAATAAATAAATGTTAAAATTAAAAATAATAATAAAAGAATGAAAAATTTCTTTGATAAGCTCACAGCCAAGAAAAGAATCAATGAGCTTTAAGATACGTTGATAAACATTTTCAAAATGGAAATACAAAGAGAAAAAAAAGACCAGAAACATGGAACAGGATATCCAAGAATTGTATAACAACTACAAAAGAAGTAACATATACATAAAAATAATATCAGAAAAGAAAGAAACAAAAATAAATTTAAAATAACATTTTCAAAAATTAATGCAGATATCAAATTGCAGATTGCGGAAGCTCAGATGAAACCAGGCAAAAGGTATGTCAAAATATCTACATTCAGGCATTATCATAATCAAACTACCAAAATTAAAAAAAAAACTCTTTAAAGAAGAAAGGTGGTAAAAATGAACACCTCTTCAGAAGCTATACAAGAAAGAGAAGAGTGAACTATTTAAAGTTTTAAAATATTTTCTAAAAGCTTAGAATTTTGAATCTGATAAAATTATTCTTAAAAGTAAAGAAGAAATAATTTTTCAGACAAACAAAAATTGAGGGTATTTGTTACTAGTAGATCTGACTTTCAAGAAAAGTTGAAAGTTTTTCAGACAAGAAAGTTATATAGGTCAGAAACTTAAATCTACATAAAGAAGATTGTTAAATAAGAAATATGTGAAAGTAAAATAAAACATTTTATTTGTTTTATTCTTAGCTTATCTAACAGATAATAATTCAAAATAATAATAACAACAATACATCCAGTGATCATAGCTTATAGATAAAGAGAATGAAGAAAAACAATGGTAGAAGGGATAATATACTGCAAATTCTAGGGCAAACAATAAAAAAAGTTAAAAATATTGATAGTTATGCTGAGGACAAGAAAGTTGCATCATGTAAAATATTCAATTAAAACCACAAAAGAAGTATAATGGTAGAAGGTAAAAATAAAAACAAAAAAAGTACAATAAATAGAAAACAGTAACACACATCGTATTCATTAATCTATGTAAACAATCTCTTAAAACCTCAATGATTTAAATATATACATAAATTAAAATCAGAAATTTTCAGAGTGGATCAATAATAGGCATCTATCTGTTTACAAGATATTCATTTTAAATATAAAGATATGTTTATATTAAAGGTAAAGGGGTGAGAAAAATATTCTATGCTAATACTAATCAATAGAAAGCTATAATAAGTTTATTAATTTCAGACAACATTAACTTCAGAGAACTTATCAGGGTTAAAGAAGGAGGAGCATCACATAAATGCAATGAGATAAAGGGTCTAATTCTCTAAGAAGACATATTAATTCTTAATGTGTATGTACCTTGTGTCAAAAAACTTGAAGCAAAAATTGATAGAATTGTATGGAGAAAAGCTGAATTATAGCTGAACTATTATAGTTGAAGACATCAGCACCACTTTATCAGGGACAGATTCAGTAGACAGAAAATCAGTAAAGACATAGTTGAAGAGAACAGCATAATCAATCAAATGAATCTAATTGCCATTTATATCATATTTTACCCAACACAGTAGAACACACATTTTTCTTAAACTCACACAGAATATTCACCAAGATAGACCAGGTATGGGCCAGAAAATACACCTAGCAAATTTAAAAGTGTATACATATGAGCATAGGGGTGCATATATTTTTTTAAATTGTGTTTAAGATGGATAGACCTAGAGAGTATTATGCTAATGAAATAAGTCAGACAGAGAAAGACAAATACTATGTGATCTCATGTATATGTGGAATCAAAAGAACAAAATAAATGAACAAATAAAACAGGAACAGATTCGTAAATACAGAGAACAATCTGATGGTTGCCAAATGGAATGGGGGATGGGAAACTGGGTGAAAATGGTGAAGGAATTAAGAAATACAAATTGGTTGTTACAAAATAGTCATGGGGATGTAAAGTACAGCATAGGGAATATAGTCAATAATATTTTAATAACTAAGTACAGTGCCAGGTGAGTACTAGACTAATTGAGGTGATCACTTAGTAAATTACATAAATGTCTAACCATTATGCCATACACATAAAACGAATATAAAATAATATTGTCAACTTTAATTGAAAAAAATGTAAGTATATATATATACTTCGAAGTATATATATACATATATATTTCAAAGAATTAACTCTATTCGATGGCCCACTTACCATTAAAATCTTTGCTTCCAAAACATTATAGAATATGTCTAGTCAGAGACCATTGGGCTTTGCATGATCCTCATGCCCATCCTATCCCTCCTATTTGGTGTGGTGCTACTTTCAAAGTTTTCATTTGTCTAAAGTTCATCATCAGGAGGCCAGTCCTGAATTCAGGCCTGAAAGACAATTCTGTTTCAAGGGCAGATGCTCAAGTGATGACTGCTTACCTGGCTTTACCTTTAATCTCTTCCACTATGTTTTGCCTACCTGGTCGAGATCCTATTATATTCTCCTGGAAATTCCAGAGCTAACTGATCCATGAACTTGCTAAGACTTTAGGTTGTGTTTCTAGTGTTCCCAGCTGTCTCCCCATACCCTAACTCTGGTGCAGAGTGTTCCCAACCAGTATCTGTCTGTTCTTATAAATAGGGCTCAGGTTAGATCCCAGTCCACTCTTTTCTTTTTTATTTTGGCATATGTTTAAAACCTGGGGCAGAGTATTATATCTTGAAGTTTAGACCCGTCATTTATAAGTCATGTAGAGAAAAGTAGATTGCATTAATTATTCTCAATTTTAGATTTAGATACTGAAATATAAGTCATCTCAGAGAATTTCCCAGTCACAAAGCCTCCCTACCTTTTCTGGGAAGAAAATTAGGGTTTAGAAAATGTTGATTATTGTGTCTTTGCATACTAAATTTTGTCTCTTTGATATACAGCCAGACTCTCCAATCTGTCCTCTATGAGCCCAATTTTCCCTCTGTAATTAGAATCATATAAAATGACAGAAAAGAAAAATATATATATTTTTTACAATTTGGCAATCTGACATGACAAATCCAAGTCCATCTTTTTATAGTGCCAATTGATGCCATGGCATCATTAAAGTAATAGCAAAGACAGATTTTAAAATATTGTGGATTAATTGGTAAGTGCTGTTCAATCTGTTCAATGAAATAAAGCATTGGATCATCAACATTAATTTAAAATACATCAGAAGAATTAAAATAATTTACTAAGAATATTGGTCTAATGGAAAAAATGAAAGTTAATGAGGAACAAAAAGGACATAAAATATATAAAAAAACAAATAGCAAATTAGTCAATATAAATCCAACCACATTAATTTTATTGATTACATTAAATGTTTTTTTTACAAATCACTTAAAATGTCAAGATTGTTAGGCTGGATAAAAAACAAACAAAATCCAACTATATGTCATCTACAGGAGACATACTTTTGTTTTGAAGGTACAAATGCGTTGACAGTAAAAGGTTGGCAAAGATATATACTAGCAAAAACTTTATACTTCTGGTTATACTAATATA
Organism: Macroglossus sobrinus; assembly: GCA_004027375.1. Lineage (NCBI taxonomy): Eukaryota > Metazoa > Chordata > Mammalia > Chiroptera > Pteropodidae > Macroglossus > Macroglossus sobrinus. The sequence continues at coordinate 14,850 of PVKZ01007395.1, read as the reverse complement.
AGACAAAATAGACTTTAAGATAAAAATTGTTTCAAAATTAAAAGCACATTTTAAAATGATAAAATGGTCACTTCTTCAAGAAGACATAACATTATATATTTATGTGTGTATGTATATGTATACACACATATATATGTCTATATATACAATTTCTCAAAATATATAAAGCAAAAATAGATAAAACTGAAAGGAAAAATAGACAAGTCAGGTAATATAGTAGGAGATTTCAATACTCTAATACTTTACTCTCAGTTACGGATAGAACAACTAGACAGGACATTAAAATATAGAAGGCTTGAACAACACTACCAACCAACTTAACCTAACAGCCATCTATAAAGAAATTCACCTAAATAGATGTTAGACCCTGGCAGAGGTACTCAACCCCTGAACTATGGAAATTTTAGTTGTATGACTAGAAATGTATCATCTCTTTTCTTTGCATAAGCAGAAACTGTAATATAAATAAGTCAACATGATAAATAAAATTCTTTATGACAGTTCTATTAATCCAGAGCATTTATGATGGGGTAATATGTTTTCTGGTGAAGTAATAAGGGAGCAAGGATCCATATCTTAAAGTTTCAGCTGTTTGATGTGGAAGACCAGTTGCATTATTTAGTACTTCATTAGTCATATTTGTGAGAAAACCATCTTTTCCTCTAGATTTATGGGGGACTAGGGTCTTATCATTGCATTTGTAGCTGTACAATAAGACAAAAATTTGGGAGGAGCCTCTACCTCATCAATTACCAAAACTGATTGCCTTAACCATCTGGCTACATCTGGTTTCCATGAAGTTTGCAAGAGGCCTGTCTACAAGTAGCCAGTAAAATATAAGTCAATTGTTATCTTTCACTCCTACAGATGACATGTACAAAACAAGTATCACAAAAATTTATAAAGTTTAGTGTTATAAAGTATAGTCTTCTGACTCAAAAAGTGAGGCAATTAACACCAAGGAAATAAATTTTTAAAAAATCTGACAAAAGACAAATATTTTTAAAAAGACTCTGCAAAGAGATTATAGAGAGAATAAGAGTCAAGAAACAGAAACAGGAATAGGAAGTTAAGATTAAAAAAATTAGAAGACGTAAAGAAAGAAAAATAAAATATTTTGAAAATACAAACTTTATCAAGTGAAATAAAAATAAATCTCAACAGATTAAATGATAAACTAGAAACAAATGAAGGCATAATTAGTCAAATGGAAACTATACTCAGAAAATTTTACAAAATGAAGCTTGAGGGTATATACGAAAGAATTAATGCTAAAACAGAAAAACAGAATGAAGATCGCCAGCATTCTTCTAATATTTTTTTTAAAGTTTTAGAAGAGAAAAATATGAAAGAGTACAAATTAAAAGTGAGAATGACTGACAATTTCTCACAAATAAAAATTGTATTATGTTCAGGTAAATTGAAAAGACCTATGGTGCTGAGATATTAAAAAAATAAATAAAATAAACCTAAATACCCTTAGTAAATTGCAGAATATCATAGATTATGGTACATCCTAAAAGCCACAAGAACAAAAGAAAGTTTACTTACAAAGTGACGACTACAAATGATTCCAACAAGATTAACTCTTCATCAGCAATAACACCTATATGTCAAGATTTCAGAAATGCACATGATTATATATAATTAACAGTTTCTGCATCTCCTAGAAACATTTAAAAGAAAAAAAAGAAAAAAAGTAAAAGCTATTTTGGGTAAAATGAAGAAGTAAGCATATTTCTTCTATTTTAAACTGTATTTAAATTAACCAGGAAGACACTAGAACAAGTATAGTTTAAAAGGTATAGAGAGATAACACAAAGGCAAGAAATCTTATGACTGTACTTAGAAGAACAGTTTTGCAAAAATATACTTTCTAATGGTGAGGTATACATCCAGAATGCAAAACCTGTATTTATGGTTTTCTACAATAGGTGCAGGGATAAAGATGTAATGTCTCAATTACAAGTTGTCTCTGAATCCAGATTACTTCAGAAAAGCTTCAGTGGTATAGCTATATAAATATTCACTCTTGTATAAAATGAGGTATCTTCATGGCAAAAGACATTAGTAAAGTTTTTGTGTATTATAAGCTAGCGTAGAATAGTATTCCACTCACTTCAGAAACTTCTTGCAAATAGCTGGTTCAGAAAACTTACTTCATTCAATAATTAATTAAAAAGCAGAGTAGAGCATTAAAATACATTATAAGGCAAAAGAGAGAAAATGAGCAGAATTTTAAAAAAAGTTGCCATTGGGTCAATGAACATTCTGAGTATAAATTCTATCATAAATAAATAAAAAGTAAGCAATAGCTTCTAGAAAGAAAGAACACAAAAATGAAATAGTATGACTCATAAAAGATTAGACACTAAAAATGATTAAAACTTAACTGACAGGACTCAGAAAAAAAGTAAAAAATGAAACAAAACACAGAAAATGACAGAATGCACATACAGATATAAATGAAATTGGGAGGAGCACAGGTGAGAATTGGTAAACCAAGAAAGAAATTTAAAAGACAGAATTGTGAAAAATGAGCAAAATAAAATGAAAGTAAAGAACAAAATAAGAATTGGTAAGAAAATGATGAGAGAAAGGTAAATAAGATTTTTTGAAATGCATAATGATTATTTCTGCTGTGACATAATAGAAAATATATAGTAGTCCCTGCCCCTAGTTTCTGGCACAGAGCTCCTAAAACCCTCCTAATTTCCTAAGTGATAAGAACATTAGGATTATGTCTTATTCTAATATATGGTCTTTGACCCCATATCTGACACAGAACTCCTAAAAACCTTGTAAATTCCTAAGTAGTAAGAGCACTAGGAACATCTTATCTAAGAAGAAAACTCTAGGTGAGTTCTTATATGTTTCCTGGATGGTGCTGATCATCAGAAAGGCCAAGCCATGATTAACAGCTGAAAAACTTCTAGCATCCCCCTCATTCTCCAGAGAGAAAAAAAGAGCTGGAAATAGAGGTAATATTTGAGTGTGCCTACATGAAGAAACATCCATAAAAATCCCAATAGCATGGAATTTGAACAGTATCCAGGTCAGAAAGCACATATACATATTGAGAGGGTAATGCACTCCAACTTCATGGGGACAGAAGTCTTCATTCTGCACTCAGGACCCTCCAAGACTCTGCCCTATGTATTTTTCATCTGACTATCTGTATCTTTTATCATGTCCTTCAGTAAGCTGATAAATGTAAGTAAGAATTTCCTTGTGTTCTATAAGATGCTCTAACAAATTAATCAAACCCAAGGATGGTGTGGTTGAAACTTTTGATCTATAGCTGGTTGGTCAAAAACACAGGTGATAACCTGGCCTTGCACCTGGTGTCTGAAGTATGGAAAGCAGTCTTGTGGAACTGAGCCTTTAACCTATGGAATCTGATGCCCTCTCTGGGTAGTTAGTGTCAGAATTGCATTGAATTGTATGACATCTAGCTGAGGTCACAGACAATTGCTTGGTATGAGAAAGCCTCAACATGTTTGGTGACCATAAGTGTCAGAAATAAAGTGGTGTGTCTGTGGTAGTAGTGTGAGAATAAAGGAGACACACAAAAGGGAAAAACTGCAGTTTCTCTAATATTCACCCCCATTAAAAATTGAGATGATGAAACAGGACAGAATTTTAAAGATATAATTCCAGAGATCTATCTAGACATAAAGAAACATTGAACCCACGTAAGACACTGCACACTATTTATGAAAATAAAATGACCCCAAGAAGCTTATGATACATGTTCCATTAAGATGACTGGAATTCAAAATTAAAGACATAAACCTTTGGGAAGCCATAAAAATCATTATGTCACTTATAAAGGAGAAAAAGCCGGTCAATTGCAAATGTGTCCATAGGAGCATTTAATCACCAAATGATAGAGCAACAACTTCTTAAAGTTACCAAGGAGGAAGGTTTCCATTAGAGTAATGGTAACTACTTAAATCTGAATCTGCATACAACTTCCAAAAGAATCCATACAGTTCAGTAGAAGGAGCAGATAAAACCTCATATAACTAAGCCCTTCAGAATAACCAGGGCTTCAAACTCCCATTATTTAATTTAGTTATAGTTCTCTTACCTGTACAGATAAAAAGAGACACAGAGAGGTTCAGAATAATAGAAAAGAGAATTATCCCAGCAAGAGCAAGCCCAAGGCTAAGTGAAAACACACAAAAAAAAGGGGGTGGGTGGGTGGGGAAGAAAGACATGTGAGAACTGATATATCAGAGCATGGGCTACAGAAAAATCTAAGCACTCATAAACCAAGAAAGCACTTACAGGAAAGCACCATTTCTGTTAGACAAAAAGGTAATTTTTGTTTAAAATGTGATTATGAAAGGAGAAACAGAAGCAAGAATAATATTGTAAAGATTCTGCAAAAAACAAAGGGCATCAAAAAATTAGAAAAGATAGTAAACTGTTTCCATCTAAGGAGATCAATCTTGATTAAATAAACTGCACTTCACTGTACCAACCTAAGAAGTCTTCAAATGAAGAAACATACTTAGCTACTACAAACCTTCACTTCTTGTCCTATAAGTGTTTGTACTGATCCAGTTTTTAACAAGTCCATATCTAAAGTTTCTATAAAAAGAAAGAGAATATAAAAATTAAATATTTCAGCTGATGAAAACCCATCCCAAATAAAAAAGAAAAGAAAAAATAAAAATATAATGCAACACCACAACACAAAATAAATTTCCTTAAGTATTTGTAGATGTTAAAAAAATCTTAAATTAGAAATTTAAATTACTTTGAAGAAAAATAAATGTAAACCAAGGATTTTATAATTACAAAAAGAGCCAATAAGTTACCAAAGCTAAAAAAAAGAAAAAAGAAAACTATATGGCATGCAAGAAATAAGAGAATGTTCTTCCCTTGAATCTTTTTTAAGGAGATTTCAAAACACTAAATTTCAGCCAATGATTAGGGAATTCAATCAAAAAGACTATAAGTATACAGTGAATATATTTATGTAACTATAGAATAAAAATTTAAGCAAATTACTTATTAGGGTAACAGAACATAAAATATTGTTACATGACACATTAAACTATTATAACTTATAAAAAGTGGAAGGCAACTAGTAAAAGAAGGTAGAAGGTACAGTTAGTATACTGATTATCTGGTATATATTAGCGAAAAGTAATAGAATATCATTAAAGATAACAAATCAAAATATAGAATATAAGCACATTGACAGTACAAGAGTAAACAGTAAAAAATATTAAATAAAACTAGGTTATAGAAGAGAGAAAGAGGAGGCAGGAGAAAAAGTACTAAGATTTTTATCATTTACTGTTAGGACAGTAGTTTCCAAAATTTTGGTCTCGGTACCCTTTCACACTATTAAAAATAAGAAGGAGCACAAATAGCTTTTACATATGGAAGCTATATCTATAAATAGCTATCATATTAGAACTTAAAACAGATATTTTTGTTAGTGATTTGCCTAAAGAATTACTGTAATATACCCATTACATGTTAATGTAAATAACACATGTATCTAGAATAAAAGCTATATTTTCCAAAAAAGAAAACCAGTTAGTGAGGAGTAGTATTGTTCAATATTTTACAAATCTCTTACATATCTAATTTAATAGAAGACAGTTCAATTTTTATACATGCTTCTGCATCTGGTCTGTTGTTCATTACATATTTTGTAAGCTTTGGGAAACTCTACTGAACACACATGAGACAATAAGTGTAGAAAGAAAATATGTTAAAGTTATAATAAAAATAGGTTTGACACAACAAACTCTTTAAAAATGTCTTGGAGCTCTTAAATGTTCCAAGACATAGTTTGAGAATACAAATATAGGCAATAAACAGTACTTGTCAAAAATAAATAATTAGGTATAAATATAATTTAAAAAGTTATCATTATTATCACAAACATTACATAAAAACCTTTCTAATATAAAAATAAGTACAAATAAAAAATAATAGCCAAACAGATCACAGAGTAAAAAATCTTTAAAAATTTACTATTAGTTATAAGCTGAAATAAAAAAAAAAGATACAATCAAACATATTTGTCTTATCTGTTGTTAAATTAATTAAACAAGGAAGCTGTTAGATTGAGGTGGCTTTAATGCTATGGTGGCCTACATTGGAAACCCAAATTCAAGCCTATAAATGCTGGGAAGTTATAAAATTGAAACCTACAGATACCAATTACAAATAGATAAATAGACTTTATAGTCAATCAGTACTTTTATTTTGCTTTTGCCTTTCCTAAAAGCTTGTCCCAAGCTTCATTAGTGGAGTTCTCCTAACCACCTCTGGTTTGGCACTACTCAATTCCTAAAAATTTTTGCTCAAATAAACACCTAAATTTTTAATTTGCCTCAGCTTATTTTTCAACACAATGGAAAATAAATGGAATTAATTCAACAATTGAAAGACAAAAATAAAATTGGATTATAATTCAAAGCTCAATTTTATACTATATATTGGGCACTTCTAAAGAAACTTGATATACAACAATTGAAAACAAGAGTGTGAGAAATTTCCACTAGTCAAATGGAAACAAAAATTAATTTGGGGTCACAAACTAACACAAGATAAGGTATAATTAATGCCAATTATTAAACAAGAAATTGAAGTATAATTTGTAATTCTAAAGAATGTAATTTAAAATAAAGTGTAATGAATAGCTTCTCACTAAAGAATATAGGAAAAACATTCATAAAGCAAACCCTGCAGGATATGCAACAAACAATAGAAATAAATAGAACAAACATATTGAAGAAAAAAAAGATATAAAATTATTGCATGTAAATTATGTTAATACATTGGGGAAAATTGTGTACTTAGTAAGTAAATACAATTTTTTTCTGTGAAAATATTCAATAATTTAGATAATGCATTAAAAAAATACAGCAACCATAAAATGATAAGCCACAGCAACACAGAAATCAAATACACAATAAAAAATTGTATAAATCTATTTTTCTGGGAGAATGCCAAAATTTTCTTCAGAAGTGGTGAAATACCTAACAGATCTGATTTCCATAGTATAAGGGGATTTAAAACTTTACTCTTTACAAAAACAAACCAACAGGCTTATATCATAGAAAATTTGTAGCGAAGCTTTAAACAGCTATTGATTTCAGTGCTATTTATAATGTTTCAGAGCTGAATAAAGAAAGATTACTTTTGATTTTTTTTGAAGCAAATTTTTCATTGATAACAAAGACCACAAAGATTGAATAAGAGTAGAAAATCACAGACCAACAACATCCCTTATGACAATTTGCATGAAATTCTAAGTGAAACTTTGGCAATATAGCAATATATTTTAAAAATTTATACAATATTACCAATAAAGTTTACTCCAAAAAAGCAAAAAAAAATTGAGAAATATATTAATATTATTTATCATTTATATAATAAAATTATATTGTTTTTTCTACTGAGGCATTTGCAATTCAATCTTAATGTAATCGTACTCTAAATAAAACAGAAATAATAAATACTTTATTAACACAAAAATATATGATATATGCATATATAGAACATCAGATATATTCAAATTTCTGTTAGAAACAAGACAAGTGTGCCCACCATCACCTGTGTTACTTACCATTATCTTCAATTATTAGCTAACATGTTTAGAAAAGAAGAGAAATTATAAAAAAGAACAGATGCTTCAGTATTTTCAGATGATATTTTATAACTCATACACTCAAGAGATATTAATAGACTACTACAATCAATGTAAGAACAGAGTAGTAGAGTATAAAATTAACACATAGAAGTCAATAGCTTTCAGGTATAATGATAACATTAATTTAAAAAATATAATGTAAAAAAGATTCTATTTGTAATAGCAGTAAAGATAAAATACTTAGAAATAAAAATCATAAGAAAACTGTAAATTTATAAGAAGAACATTTAAAAATAATTGTGAGTGACCAAAAGTAGACTTGATCAAAATGGAAAGACAGTCCATGTTCTTAGAAAGAGTCAACATCTTAAATATATAAAATATTATTATGAATTAGAAAATATTGTTTTAATGGTATTTTGGAGATCTAGACATAAAATTATTAAAATCAATGCAGAAAAATAAATAAGAATGACTTAAAAATACTCTTAAAACTAGGAGTAATTAGGTGAAACCATCCCAAACAAAAATTAAAGTAAAGCTTTTATAATGAAAATATAAAGCAGTGGGAAATTAATAGAAAAGTCAATAGAACAGAATAAAATGTTCAGAAATTAATCCAATTTAAGAACTAGATTTTACTTGAAAATTTATTATAACTCAATTTCTTCATGACTGCTACAACAGAATTTAGTAATTTTCTTGATTCTTAAGATAGCCAGTCAAAAATTATATTTATTGCAACTTCTAGACGAATAACTTCAGACAGTATGTAGCTTCTTTCCAAAATCCTTAGAAGCATGTTAAAGTAGATGGTGTCTTAACTACATGTTTTATAATTTGGTTTCTTATAGTAAGTAAGAAAGAAAGACATCTGTATCTCACATTGTTTGCTATGATAGGCTTAGCACAATAAAGAATGTACTTCACCTCCACTTTGACATTGGTTTTAGAAGACAGTTTTTAAACTGCAGCACCACGCATTTTGGCAAAAGGGCTATGCAGCAATTTGAAAAGTCCTCATTCCAGGTGAGCTAGGAGCATGTGGACATTTCTTTTTAGGAGGGAATTGAACAATTATAAAAAGGGAGTGGTGATGAAAAACCAGTCAAAAGATTGTATAATGAAACTTGAAGGAATTCTCAAAACATCTGTCTTGACATACATTGCAGGCTTTTATGGACATACAAACTAGCTGTAGAATATCTGCTCAAGAAAATACATATGGGAGACTTCTAATTTCTGTTCCAGAATGTAAGGAGATAAGAAATCATCATTGTCATTCTAATAAGAAAAAGAAAAAATAAAAGCTGCTCAAATTGAAAATAAATCACTCTTCTTATGTCTATCAAAGATTGCAGTCATAGGGCAAATTGATGTCAGAAATATTGAACAGAGAGATGAGCAGATACAGAGAGGCACATCTTACCAAACCAGAAGGTCCAGGAATAGAAACTTCAACTGGAGCTCTGCTGGAATAATACTTTAGTAAAGAACAATTTTCTGGAGACTCAGTGTGGACAAATGAGAATTAAAAACCAGGAGGAATAGTCATAGGGGCCCCCACACTTCCATTAGTTTTATCCCCAGAAGCCCTACTAGATTGTCATGCTGAAGACAGAAAAATCTTGTTTATTCCGCAGAAAGAAAGAAAAATTAGCCATTTAGAAATATATCTAGAGGATTCTGTTCTTAAGAAAGCCTTACCTATGAGAGTGTGGAGACAAGGGAACCTTCACGCACTGTTGGTTGAGACTGTTGTAAATTGGTGCAGCCATTATGCAAAACTGTATGGAGTTTCCTCAAAAAAGTCAAAATAGAACTACCATATGACCCAACAATCACTCTTCTGGGTTTTTTCTCCAAAGAAATCCAAAACATTAATTAGAAAAGATATATGCATCTCTATATTCTTTACAGCATTCTTTATGGTAGCCATAATATGGAAGCAACCTAATTGTCCTTTGATAGACAATTAGAAAAAGAAAAAGAGGTATTTCTTTATATAGACATATATATGTATGTATGTATGTATGTATGTATATGTATATAATGGAATATTACCCAGCCATAAAAAGAATAACATCTTACTATTTGTAACAAGATAGATGGACCTATAGGGTATTATGTTAAGTAAAATAAGTCAGATAAAGAAAGTCAAATATCATATGATTTCACTTATATGTGGAATCTAAAAATCAATAAACAAACAAAACAGAAACA
>PVKZ01007394.1:0-23676 GCA_004027375.1 Macroglossus sobrinus | reverse complement strand
TGAACTTGTTTTCTTATCTGAAAAACTTGTGAAAGTGAATGAGAATGAAATTATTCAGCACAGTGCCTAATAAAGAAATGTTGCTAATCAAAATATTAGTTTACTTTCTTTTTATTTTGTGTTGAAGAAATAAAACCTTAACCTAATTTTTTTTCTTTTGCTGTTTTTCTTACTCCTTGGGCTATTTCAGTTCTAAACAGACCTTAATGCAAAACTCACCATAAACTTGGCTTTCACCAGATTTTACATAACACAAGGTATATTATTTTCTTAGCTTTACTGAAATGATATGGTATTATGGTAGAATGGAATATTGTTCAGCAAGTATTCACTTTCTTCTTCCCGACCATTTTCCCTTTCCCACTTACTTGGCTTGCCTGTGTGACTTCCATGGGTGGAAGTGACAGTTGGCTTTTTTTTTTTTTAGCAGAATCCCATCACCCTCTTGCACTCTTACACAATCCTCCTTGAGAAAAGTACGCTTACTTAGATAGCAGCCACTTCTTCAGCCTGGGTCCCAACATGACATAGTGCAGATCTGAACTCAAGTCTAGCTGACACCAGGAATCCAGTCAGGCCCAGCAGAGCCATAGCCAACACTCAAGAGTAAGAAGTAATTGTTTATTGTTTAAACCACCAAGAGTCTGGGATTGTTTATCGTCCCAGCAAAAAACTAATAAATAGAAAAATCATGGGTAAGAAGGTCACAGCATGTAGCTCCTGGCTAATTCATTAACACAGTTCCCCAGGACATATACCCAGTGTCCTATTCCTGGATTCTATATCTTGTTCCTCCAGTAATAGTTCCATAGCAGCTCACTGGTACTCTCTCATTGGTCTCTTTTATTATGCAGAATTATTTTTCTCTTGCCAGTCAGTGAAACTTGCAAGAGACTCTCATTAGATCCAGAGTATGTATCTCACTTGCAATTGCTTACTTAAGTAAATTCTCAAGAAATCGGGCCTTTCTCCATGAATAATTACTTTACCAGCTGCAAGGAAAAAGTTTTCATCATGTGTTACGTAAGATGAGTGCTTTTATCCTCTAGTCTTTCCTGAGATGTAAGAGAATCTTACTCAAGTTTAGGTAATTACTTTCTTGCTTTAAAAGAAATACCTGATATTTCTTTCCTAAGAAGATGTATAAGTTTCCTTTTGTTGCTGTAATGAAATTACCACAAACACAGTGGCTTAGAACAACACAATTTTTTTTTTTTTTTAATCTTAAGAGGTTTGAAAGTCAGAAGTCCAAAATGGGTCTCACTGGGCTAAAATCAAGATGTCAACAAAATGCATTTCCTTCTGGAGGCCCTAGGGAGGAATCTGTTTCCTTGTCTTTCCTAGTTTCTAGATGCTGCCCACATTCCTTGGCTCATGACTCTTGGAAATAAATTACTCTGACCTCTGCTTCTATCCTCATATCTCTTTCTTTGACTCTACTGCCACCCCTTTGCACATATAACGACCCTTGTATTTACATTGGGTATACTCAGAAAATCCAAGTTAATATCCCACATCAAGACCTTTAACCTAGTCATACTTTTTTCTCCTTTGTACTTATATATACGTACTTGTGAATAGATACTTTTTCCTGTTTTTTTTGTTCATTTGTTTTTTTAGAGTCTACATATAAGTGAAATCATATGGTATTTATCTTTGTCTGTGAATAAGTACTTTTTGATGATAACCATTTTAATAAGTACAAGGTGATATCTCATTATGGTTTTGATTTATATTTCCCTGATGCGTAGTAATGTCGTGTACCTTTTCGTGTACCTCTTGGCTATTTTGTATTTCTTCTTAAAACTGTTTCTTTAGTTCCTTAGCCCACTTTTTAATTGGGCTGTTATCTTTTTTGCTCCTGAGTTGCATGAGTTATTTATATATTTTAGAAATTATTACCTTATCAGATATATGATTTGCAAATATATCACCCCATTTTATAGGTTACCTTTTCATTTTGATGACTTTCTTTTGCTATGCACAAGCTTTTTAGTTTGATGTAATCCCACTTATTTACTTATTTGCATGAATACCTAAAATATCAACACTACTGACTTATTGTCATTTTTGTTGCATGTCATTTTTATTGCATGTAACAGAGATGATTTTAATTTGGTTTAATGGAGTTTAGGTTGGTGATTCCCTGTAGTAATCAACTCTACCCCCCAATAATAAAATTATTCTTCACTGAACTATCATGTTATTTGAATATGCCCTCTTTATAAGATCATTACTGTTTCCCCTCCAGACATAGTTATAACTTATAAGTGATTACAGTGTTTTTAAATCTAGACAGCTTTATTCACGAAACTACTTAGGCACATTTCCATTTTATTTATTCCCGTTTCATTGAGGAATAATTGTGAACCATTTGTTTAATCCCTACAGCTAAGAAACATTTATTCTATTTATTTTTGCTTTGTTTTTGAATAATACATAATTAAAAGGTAGAAATTTGGAAGAATTTTTTGTCCTGAAGAGAAATGTAAGGTGATTTTAAGACATTTTATTTATTTGGTACATGCTTCATCTGTGGTGGGAAAAAAAGCTGTATAACGAAATCTATACTATAAAATTTTTTCCATTGTCACTCTCCTTGTGTAATTGTTTGCCATCTAGTGGACAATCTAAGTACTGCTCAGCTTTGTAAAATAGGGTTCTATGTAGGATATACAGAGATAGAGATGGAAACTGATTCTAAGATATTCTGGGGCAATGAGTGTTTTTCACTAATGTGTATCAGTTCAGGTTATATAGGATAAAAAACACTTAATCTTTCTTTTGTCCTTATAGGCTAATATTTTATCGATATGTACCCTTACCCTAGAAAAAAAATATTGTTCTTATTACTGACAGTACTCAGGAACTGAAGATGAAAAACTAATTTATATAAAAGTAAGCAACAATTTAAAAAGTTTAAAAGAGCTGAACCAGTAGATAGAATAGTAATGAGGAGAACAAGGGGTCTAATGAGAGACAGAAGGGAAGAGGGGATAAGGATATATGGAGAGAGAGAATAGATGGGGATCAAGGTAGGTATGAGGAAATACCTGAATAGACAGAAAGAAGAAATGGTGAAGAAAAAAATGGGGAGACCTGAGCAAAGAGAGAACTAGATAAAATCAAAATAGGAAAAGGCATTAAAAATATGTCCAAGAGAAAAGAGAGAAGGGATTAAAAATGAATAGAGAAAGAATAGAAATGGTGCTTTATTTTGCAGTGTTTGTCAGATACCTAAAAGTATCACTTGTCTCATTTTGTCAACAAGATTCCAAGAAAATGCCTACCAGATCTAAGTTCCTGATTACTATGATCAATATGTAGACCTAGATTACACATGAATGTGGATTTTATCCTTTTACATTTTTTTTTTTGTATTTAGAATTTTCATAATGCAGGGAAATAGTGAGTTCAGCTGAGCTTCTTTTACTAGGATCTATTACTTCACTTGGGATTTTGTTGGAGTATTCAACCAGTAGGTACATACAAGTAGAATCTAGGATACCTGATTGCCTTGAACTATTAAGGCAACTGAGGATGGTGCTAGAGAATAATGTTAATCCATGTACACTTTAGAAGTCTGTTATTCACAAAGAGAAGTCAGGTGTTCCAGCCAAGTACTTATTGAGTTTTCATTATATGTCCAGTAAGATTTTTGAGTTAACTAGAGAGGTTACATATTGAAAATCTCTTATCCTTCTTCTTTAAGAAATTATATTTTAGTTTATATGAGTCTTTATGCCTTGTGTGTTAGGCAGAATTATAAAATGACCTCTAGTAACCCATGACTTGGAAGGAAACTATGAATATGATGAGATATCATTCTAGTGATTATGTTATCTTAAGTGACAAAAGAGAGATTATCCTATTTGGGCCTGATCTGATCACATGAGTCTTTAAATCTAGATCTAGAAGTTAGACAAGAAGTTAGAGATGTAAGTATGAGAGAGATTTGAAGAGAGAAATTCTGCTGATTTTGAAGATGAAGGGGACCATGTAACAAGAACATGAGAATGGCCCCTAGAAGTTGAGGGTATCCCTTAACAAAAAGCTAGTAAGAAAAAGGAGAAATTAGTTTTGCAGACCACTGAATTCTTCCAGCACCTATATGATCTTGTAAGAGACACCTGAGGACCAAATGAGAATGCAACTTGTGTGTATCTTACTGTGGAAAAGATGTAGAAGTATGCTATTATAAGGTTCTTATGCTACATGTGAAGTGGTATAATATTATTTGAAGATAGGCTGTGATCAGGTTTGCGTGTGTGTATATGTGTGTGTGTGTGTGTGTGTGTGTGTGTGTGTGTGTGTGTGTTTAAATCCATAAGCAACCAAAAAGTTAAAAATAATATAACTAATAAGTCAATAGTAGAGATGAAATGGAACCATTCAAAATACATTTAGTTACTCCAAAAGATATTAGGAAGAAATGGAAAAGCCAAAAAAGTGGGGATAAATAGAAAACAAGAAACACATAGCAGATTTAAATTGAAACATTTCAATAATTCATTAAATGTAAATGATCTAAACACTCCAATAAAAGGCAGATACTGCCAATATCAGATAAAAAATCAAAATCCAATTTTATATTCTCTATAAAATACTCACTTTAAAACAAGGATAAAGAAGGATTAAAAATAAAACAAGAAATGATGTTCCATATAAACACTAAACAAAGAAATTATATTAGTTATAGTAATATTAGATTAGAAAGATTTAGAACAAGAAATATTACCAGGGATAAAGAGGGACATTACATAATGATATAGGTTTCATATTTAGTAAAGAATAAATCCACCCCTAAATATGTATGCATAAGATAACAGAGCTTCAAAATACATTAATAAAACTGATAAAACTAAAAGAAGAGACAAATCTACAATTACAGTTTTAAACGTCAATACTCTTTTTTCAGTAATTTGTAGAGTAAATAGGCAAAAATATCAGCAAGGATTTAGAAACACTATCACCCAATTTGATATAATTTGCATTTATAGAACACTCCACGAGCAATAGCACTTTTTTCTCCTCAAGTGCACATAGAACATTCACCTAGATAAACCATATTCTGGGCCATAACGCAAACCTCAACATATTTACAAAGATTAAACATTACAAGTATGTTCCATGACAACAATGAAACTTGAAATCATTAAAAATATGTCTGAAAATCTCTCAATATTTGTAAATTAACACACTTCTAACTGATCATATGTCAAAGAAATCACAGGCAAATTAGAAAACATGAGTTAAAAAAATGAAATGAGAACATATCAAAATTTGTGGGATGCTTCTAAAGCAGCTTTAGCAGAACAACTAAGACTGCTTAAGGGGAAAGTTACACTATCAATGCTTATATTGAATGAATTATCTCAAATGAATAATTTGAGATTCTACCTTAACAAACTAGGGGGGGAAAAACAAAGGAAACATGAAGAAAAAAAGAAAGAAAGAGCAGAAATCAATAAAAGAGCAACAAAAATTAATGAAACTAAAAAAACTTATAGCCAGAATGTTCAAGAAAATAGAAGATGGAAATTACAAATATTAGAAATGAATAAGGAGACATTATTATACATTATACAGACATTAAATGGATTAT
Source organism: Macroglossus sobrinus (assembly GCA_004027375.1). Taxonomy (NCBI): domain Eukaryota; kingdom Metazoa; phylum Chordata; class Mammalia; order Chiroptera; family Pteropodidae; genus Macroglossus; species Macroglossus sobrinus. The sequence continues at coordinate 18,071 of PVKZ01007394.1, read as the reverse complement.
AAGGGAATGATATTAATAACTTCATTTGCATAGATGAAATTTAATTGCGTAGATGAAATGTACAAATACTTTAAAATTTGTAAACTATTAAAGATCACTCAAGAAGAAATATATAACATAGATATCTATCAAAGATATATAGCTAAATATCTTTCCACAAAGAAAATTCTAGATTCAGATGGCTTCACTTATTCAACATAGTGCTAGAAGTTCTAGCCAATGCAATAAAGTCAAGAAAAATAAATAAAAGGCATAAGGATTAGAAAAAAAATTGTCCCTATTTGCAGATGGCATAATTATATACATATAAAATCTTTAAAAAATCTAATAAAGTATGTCAAGGTTGTAAGATACAAGATAAATATACAAAAATCAATAGTATTTCAATAAACTAGCAATGAACATGTGGACGTTAAGATTAAAAATTCAATTTTATAAATGAAATATTTAAAAAATCATGTATAGAATTTATATGATAAAAAGTACAAAATACTGATGAGAGAAATCAAAGAAAATCTCAGTAAATGAAGAGAAACATGTAGAGTGTAATCTTTGTAGATTATAAGACTCAGCATAGTAGAGATAATTGTTCTCTTGATGTAGATATAGATTTAATGTAATCTTACCAATATCCCAGCAAAGATTTTGTAGATATAGGCAAGATTCTAAAATTTATATGGAAAGGCAAATGAATGATAATAGTTAAAATAATTTTGAAAAAGATAAAGTGGGAGGAATCACTCTACTTGTTTTAAAGACTAATTATATATCTACAGTAATAAAGACAGTGTGGTATTGATGGAGAGATAGACATATAGATCAGTGGACTAGAAGGGAGAATGCAGAAATAGACTCACATAAAAATATGCCTGACTTTTGACAAAGGTGTAAAAGCAATTCAATGGAGAAAAGAAAACCTCTTCAAAAAAGATGCTGGAACAATTGTATATTCGAGGCATAAACAAACAAATGAAAAAAACCCTTTGATTTAAGTTTCACACCTTTTATGAAAATGAGTTCAAAATGCATGGGATTCAATATAAGATATAAGACTATAAAGCTTTCAGAAAAAAAAAGACAAGAGAAAAATCTTTGAGTTCTATGGCTAGGCAAAAAGATTTTAGATGAGACACCAAAAGCATGGTTTATAAAAGAAAAATTTGATAAATTAGACTTCATAAAAATTTAAAACTTTTGCTCTGTGAAAGACCCTGCTTTATCCTCTGTTAAAAGGATAAAAATACAAGCTACAACCTGGAAGAAAATATGTGCAAATTATATATCTGACAAAACACTAGTAGTATCTAGAATATACACAGAACTCTCAAAACTCAATGGGGGAAAAAAAAGCAATTCAGTTAGAAAAAAAGACAAAATACATTTCACCAAAAAGGGTAAAGAGATGGAAAATAGGACATGAGAAGATTTTCAACATCATTAGAGAAATGTAATTTAAAACTGCAATGAGATACCTCTATATATCTATCTGATGGCTAAAATAAAAACAGAGTAAATGTCCAATGCTGGTTAAGACACAGAAACTGGATCACTCACACAATGCTGATGGGAATGTAAAAAAATACAAGCTCTCTGGACAATAATTTCTTTAAATACTGAATATGTAACTACCATACAAACCAGCAATTGCATTCCTGGACATTTTCCCAGAGAAATAAAAACTTACATTTACCCCCAAATCTGTGATTAATGTTCATTGTAGCTGTATTTGTAATATCCCCAAAGTAGAGACAACTAGATGTTCTTCAAGGGGTGAATGGTTAAACAAATTCTGATATCTCCATATCATGGAATGCTACTCAACAATAAAACAGAATTAAGTATTGATACATACCACAATCTGAGTGAATTTCTAGAGAATTATGCTGAGTGAAAAAGCCAGTGCCCAAAGTTTACATATAATATGATTCAATTTCTATCATATTCTTTAAATGCAAACTATATAAAAGAACAGATTAGTGGTTGCAAGGGCTTGAGGAGGTGCTGGAAGATGGAAAAAAAATGGGTGTGGCTATAAAAAGGCCACACAAGTTATCCTCGTGATGATGAAAATATTCTATATTTTGACACTATCAATGCCAAATTCTAGTTATTGAAGTATAGCTTAGCATGGGGATAAACTGAGGTAAAGAGAAAATAAGATTTCTCTTATATCTTACAATGGCAGTGACAAGACAATAATGTAAAAGTCAAAGTTTAATTAAAATTATATACATACAAAAATAATTACTAGGGCAAAATATACTTCTCTGAAGGTATGGGTACTTATAGTTTACTTTTTCTCGCCTAATATAAATTTCAGAGACCTTCATTTAATGATTTTATGTTCTTGAAACCATCCTATAAAGTTGCAGAGCCAGTCTCTGTTCCATGTGTACAGTGTTCATATTTCTTGAGACATGCAAATTGTTAACAGAAATAGAATTCTAATAACAATGATGTATTTATTTTTCTAAACAATAGGTGGCATCTGAGTTTCACAAATAAAATTCATGATTCTTGCTCTTGTGTCAAGAAATGTAATTATGTTTTTAAAATTAATTCAAAGTTAATTTACATATATATAGTACTCCTCATAGTTTATGTTTATAATTATTAACATATTAACATATTAATAACCAAATATATGCATTTTTTCCTCAAATTAACATTGAAAATTTTGCTTTTTAAAAAAATATGAAATAACATAGATTTCATAATGCAATTTTATGTTCTTTTGAAAACATTATAATTTATACATTGTATAAGAATACTTTTTCTATCAAATCATACTGGAAGTTTTAACTAAAATCTAGCAAAGTCTAATGCTTATCAAATGTTAACTTTTCTAATTTTAGTTAATATTTAGATATGCAGAAAAATCTAAGTATTCAATATATAAATTATTCATAACTTTATTTTCTAATAAAATTTATATTATTTGGAAATATTAGCCTTCCAAGTCTATGAATTTATATATTAGGCACCAAACGTCTTTTTGTTTCCCTCCTTTAAAATTGATTCTGGGATTATTTTAAACCTGAGGAACCACCCTAGATGGACTAATCACTTCCTATTGCTTTCAGGTGTTCAGTATTTGTTGGCTACCTCTACACCAGTTTAACAACAGTAAGAACAAAAGCCTAAAGCTTTCTGTATTGTTTCTTTAGGTGTAAATTTGCATACATATTTAGAGTTGTTGACTTTATTTTTTCCTAAGAACCACTAGGCTATGTTGTTTTGAATATATTTATATTTTATGTTGTCATTCTTTCATGGTGCCTGTTAGCACATAACCATTTAGGGGAGGACATGAAGACAGCCACCTTCCAGTTTTGCAGTAATTGTCCAGGTTCTGGCCTTCAGTCTCTAGCCTCAGTCTAACAGGATAAAAACCTAAACTATGACTCCATGAATTAAAGAAACAACCCCAGGTATTCCATTGAGAGATTGGGTTTGAATCCATGCCTTACCATTTTTGAGCTCTGACTCCGTGGTTAAATTTCCAAACCTAAGATTCAGTTTCATTTACAACATGCCCTGGTGTGAGAATTAAGTTAAATAATATATGTACATGTAAGCTATTCTTTAACAGGGACTATATATATATATATATAAAATAAATATATACATTTATTTTCTCTCTCTCTATGTCTATATCTATATCTATCTATCTATCTATCTATCTATCTATCTATCTATCTATCTATCTATCTATCTACCTATCTATATATTTGCTGTACAGAGAAAATAAAATTTCAAAAATAAATTTAATTTATAAAGTCAAGCTATTGTTAGAAGAGTATTAAATATGTATTTCCAGTAATACCTAGCTAGCAGTTGCAGCTATAGAAAAAAATGTTTTTTAAAGAGAAGGAACAAAAAGAAAAAAATTTTTTTTCATTACATTTTGGAAACTAATTCTCAGGGTAGAAATGTTCTATATTGTCATGGTCTCACCCTGCTTGTTTAAAATATTGCTATAAGACCTTCGAGCTGGGAGTTTGGAAAAACAGAAGCTATCATGAAGAGTGTTTATTTTCATTAGGGAAACGAGGAGAGACTTCAGGAGAGATGAGCGGTGCGGGGAAGGACTTTGACACTCTAGAAAGTGTGTTGGGAAAGAGAGAGTGTCAACATTGAATGAAGGGTGTGAATGCATGGCTTAAAAACTTAAACCAAGATATCACATCACAGCAATATACTATCGCATCACGGTTATATAATTTCAGATATTTAATCATTTTTGTGGGAATATAAGAATATATCTATCTCTGTAAGACAGCTTTTTGAATGGTGGTGCTTTATATTTTTGTGTCCCTTAGAATGTCTAGCACTATAATATATAATCTGATTATATAATAGATAATAATGACAAATTAGCTTTTCCATCTGTAAAAATAAATTCTTAAACTATCTAGATTACCAAATGACTTATTTAACTCTGAAGTTATTTCAGCTTTTACTTTTATCTTTTATGTTCTTTATGGATTTAGTATTTTTAAATCTCTTCAATCAAGAGTTATTTATTTTCTATAAGTTCAATGCATTGTAACAGAAAGATTGAAAAGCCTCTAACTATATTTTCTACTTCATATGGCTGATATCTTTAAAATATATTTTTAGCTGCCAGGTCTAGGTAATGAGGCAAATGTTTTGCCTAAAATTTTGTGTATAATTAGCATGTAAGTGAAAAAAATCTTTATAACAGTGAAGATAATGCAGACACTTATTTGAGCAGCCTCAGAATTTACTATGAATTTGGCTTCTGTAAGATACATAAGATACATTTTAGATACCTCAAGGAATCATGTCTCAACATTTTCCCCTTTTACTCCTAAATTTATGCTGCTATAAATTATCAAAGACAACTACAAATGATTTAATAATATCCAAGTTATTTTTTTTTGTAGGCTACATTAAATCATTTAAAATTTGGATTCCGTACCAAAGGAGTTATGTAACTCTTCTAGTATACCAAGTCTGTAACAAACTCTGCACTGGGGAGAATATGGTTGAATATTAAATAGTATATGGATTCCTTGTAGTGTGGTTCTTTTTCACTTTATTTACTTTTGCAAGTGCTATATTTATGGTTAACTCAACAAATTAAATTAAACCTGCTGAATTTAGAGTGAACATGGCCTTTGCGTTCTGTGCTGAAACATTCATCCACAAACTGTCAAAAACTTTTATCAATATTCAGTTCCCCTGTCCAGTGTGAAGCAAAGCCCTCCCCTACCACACAAACACTCATGGGGAAAAGAGTTAAAGAGGAAGGCAATGACATGGCCCATCACTTTTTATTTTTGAAAACATGGTTTCCAGCTACTCTTCCTGGATAGGAATGCAATAGCACGTTACAAAAGCATTGACTATTCACTTATTTGTGAACATGAGTTTATCTGTAAAAATGGCTTCCATCAGTAAATTTAAATGAGGGAGAAATATGCTTAAATATTTTTATATAGAACAAGTGCTACCCTCATACTATGTATATATTTTTTCTTTTCTTTTCTTTTTCTTTTGCTGAGATCAGCATAATCTGTTGGTGCTGTAACTGTATAACAATAGAAATAGAAACTTCTTTTTATTGAGCTTAGCATGGTAGTTATGCTATTATAGGTTCTTGCTGTGAGAGAGGTTGTAAGCCAACGTGTTTACCAGGGGTGAGCAGTTTATAAATAGGAGGCATTACACAGGTTAAAAATGAGTAATAAATCTTAGTCCTGCTATGTATTGAAAATGACCCAGTGATATGACAAACACATGAGCAGTGGAAATGACTGTTAATACTAAGATTAATTTAACTTATTATCATTAGCGAACATCTTATTCATGTTCCTTATTAATTTTAGTAATATGAGAACTAAGTTTTTAACTGGTAAAAGTTTTTAGTGGTGAGTAGTAGTGAGTTACCTCCCTGACTGGTCCTCTTCTGATAAGTGCTGTTTATGGAGAATTTCATCTATCATCTAGCTTGAAAGACTAAATTATAACATGAATGAAGTAATAAAAAAACAAGTAATATGTGTACCATGTGAAATATCTATTGTAACCATCAGAGTCCCAGAAAGAAATAGAATCAAACTCAGATGATAGAAAACTTTAATAAACATAGAATTTAAGGAATTATGGCAATATTAAGAAAATCAACAGAGAAATTGAGGATTTTAGAGACTAGCAACATATAGATACCTTTATTAGCCCAATGAAAGTTAGAAACTGTAGACAAGGAGTGTGGGACAGAAATTACTGGAGAGGGATGCAAAACACTGCCAAGAAACACATCTTAAAGAAGATAGGAAATGGGCAATACAGAAATTTCTTTCCCCTCGCACCCTCTAATTTACAGATTGTAGATTGGCTGAATACAAATGAGAACCAGTGGGCAAGACAAAGTCGACAGGGCTCAGCATCTTTTAGTATAAAACAGGGCACAAAGAATGAATCTGGGACAAGGTAGGTAGCAAAAGGTGAATAACCAGAAAACTCTGACAAAAGTACACTTTATTAAAATAACCTTCTGTAATGGCTATTTCTTATATGAATTTTTCTACTTTGGACACCAATTAGAGCCTTAATTGTAAGGCATATCAATTTAAAAGTACTCAAAGAAGTTTTTAAAATTAGAATTTATTGTGCTGTGGCTCAGTGGCGTCTTGTGGTATCCCAATCCTGAATATCCATTCGCAGTTCTAATGTACACAGAGGTCATGGAGCCCAGAAAAAAAAAAAAGTCATCAATGGGATTCAGACAATTCGATGGTTAAGGGGGTTCCAATAAATGCTAGATTGCAGAGAAATAGGGAAAATAGAGTCTGGTGATTTAATAGAGTCTCATTTAGTAGGGAAATATAGGTTCTACTTATAACTATGTAGCTGATTTTTGGCATTTTTACTATTTTTCACCTCTTTACCTGGGGAATTTTGCTGCAACACTGTTGAAGTGTTGTTGGTACCGGAACCAGAGGAAATAGACTTCCAGGCAGGAGCAGTGCCTTTCCTCAGGACTGTCCTACCCTGAGTTTTGAAATCCCAGCTTGGTTTGCTATGGTGATCAACGAAAAATTTATATCACTAGCCAACAGAATATTTTATATCTCAAGCAACAGGATACTTTCCATACCTCTATTGAATGTAACACAGGAAATTCATTCTTTTTTACCTCTCAGGAGCAATAATGTAGATTTTCTACTTAGTCACAGTCACAGTGATCGCAAAAGTAGTGCTACTTTTGTCAACTTTGATGTAGATTTCCAATTTCACTTGACAACAGAGTCTGTAGATTGAGAGCAAAGAAGATGACAGTGAAATTCCAGATTCTGCTGTAGAACTCAGTGATCACTACTGTGGGACATTCTGTTCTGCTTTGTCAGTACAGGCACACACATGATTGGGATTCTATAACGAAGACTGAAATTTCCATAGTCCAGCAGGTGGGTAACTGAACACTGAGATTTAAATATTGATGTGATATTTTCATTTATCACCCGATAGAGCTCATATACTAAAGTTATAAGTTAATAAACTATGTATAAAAGGACAATCTACTAAAATATTAATTTAAGTATGTTCTTCTTATAATTTTCCTTTCTCTCCCATTTAATAAGGCTGTTGGGCTTGGTAATATCTTGCTTCAGGAATTGGAAAGACTGAAAGCAGAAGCTCCTGAACTCAGAGGCTCTTCTCTTCTTTGACTAAAGCAAAAGATAATCTCTTCAATAAAAGGTATAGAGAAAACTAAATATCAACACGCAAAAGAACAAAATCATTTTGCAAAAGGCTAAGCCTTTTGAAGAGGAAATGCTAGAGGGAGAAGGCTATTTAGCAAAGAGAGATAAAAAACTTCTCAGAGATTGAGGAGGGAGCATGTGTCTGTGGGTTCGGGAATGGTTCATTTTTCCATATTGGCATCACAGAGAGACAGTAGGCCTTTACAGCCATGGTTTCCATTATTCCTGAAGGTTCCCATGCCTGAGTGTGGCATGGATGTAGCAGAGGCCAGAGAAGCAAGCTAATTGAGAAAATGGTTGTTAGTATAGAGTGATTTCTAAAGACCGAGGGCCTACCTGGACCTCTGTACAATCTTGTAGTGAGAAAGGAGCCCCAAGTGTAATTTGGTTAAATTCCCTATCAGCATGGTCAATAGGAGTCTGAGTTGTAGTTAAATTAGTTTACACAAAATATAATATAATTCTTGCATAATTGAGTATGTGGACTGAGACTCCTTGAACTGACCAATGATTCCTATTATTAAGGGCTTTCTACTAATTTCTACTAATTTCCCACAAGTCTTTTTGATTAGAATCTGGTTAAAAGTTTTAGCTAGTGTGGCCAGGGGTGTCAATCTTTATTCTTGCCCAAGTTGGATTTCTTTTTTTGCCTACCTCAGGTCACAGGAATCCTCATAATTGTTTAGGACCTTTATTTTCAGTTTCTGCATATGCACCTGCTCAATATTTCTAAGGAAAGCCTTTATCTAATGATACCTATGAATTCTTGACAAATAAATATACTTTTGAAAAATGCTGGGTATCTTCCCTACTTGTTTACTTGGTGTTTAGTCCCAGCCTATATCCTAAAGTGTTCAAAAAATGTTTTCTTTTGTGTCAGCGGAACCATGTAAAAAGTCATTAAAGTTACTTTTTCTTTGGCTCAGGGGACTCTTCCTTCCACACTGCACTCCACATCTTTCCTGCCATTGATATCCCATCCTCCTTTATGACTCCTGACTGTATTTGCATTGCATCTTGTTTAAATTTTTTGATTATTTACTTATTTGCATTTGAAAACCCAATTCTAGATTTGTTTACATCTAGAATTGGGACCAGATTTCAAACTATATTACAAAGCTATAGTAATCAGAGTAGTATGGTATTGGCATAAAAACAGACAGCTAGGTCAATGGAACAGAATAGAGGGCCTAAAATAAACCCACACATATATAGACAAATTTTGATAAAGGCAACAAGAATATACAATGAAGAAAAGATAGTTTCTTCAATAAATGGTGCTGAAAAGACTGGATATTCATATGCAAAAGAACAAATTTAGACCCCTATCTTACACCATACACACACACACACACACACACACACACACACACACACACACACCAACTCAAAATAGATTTGATTGCTGAACCTAAGAGCTGAAACTGTAAAATTTCTAGAAGAAACAGAAAATAAGTTCCTTGACCTTGGTCAGGGCATGATTTTTTGCATTTGTCACCAAAAGCACAAACAACAAAAGCAATAATAAGTAGGACTCCCTTAAACTAAAAAGCTTCTGCACTGCAAAGGAAACTCTCAACAAAATGAAAAGACAATCTATGAACTAGGAGAAAATATTTGCAAATCATACATTTGATAAGGAGTTAATATCCAAAATATATAAAGAACTGACACAATTTAATAGCAAAAAACAAATAACCCAATTAAAAAATGGACAAAAGAGCTGTATAGACATATTTCCAAAGAAAACATACAGATTGTCAATAGGTATATGAAAGGCTCAATATCATGAATCATCAGGAAAACTAACCATCAAAACCACAAGGAGTTAATACCTCACACCCTTTAGAATGTCTATTATAAAAAAATAATAGATAACAAATGCTGGCAAGAATATGGGGAAAAGGGAACACTTATATACTGTTGGTGGGACTGTAAATTGGAAGTGGTACAATTTGAATAGATTGTTACATATGTTACTACCTTCATCAATTGTTTTATTGTCTTTATTTAATAAATTGCATGGGATTTAGAATTTGACTTATTTTCTTCCTCTAGAACAGGATTTCTTAATTGTGATACTATTGACACTTTGGAACAGATAATTATTGCTTTGGGAAACTGTCTTGGGCATTATAGGATGTTAAGTAGCATCCTTAGCCTCTATTCATTAGATGCCAGTAAGCATCCTCTCCTCCCATTTTGACAATAAAAAATGTTTCTAGACACTGCCAAATGTCCCACGAGGCAAAAGTCACCCCCAGTTTAGAACTACTGTTCTAGAAGCAGTTGGTTTGATAACTCATAGTTCTTTTTAGATATGTTAATATGTATAACACATATTGAAAGTTTGGTATTCCTTTTTTTTTTCTTTTGTTTTTGTGAAGAGTCATTGAGCAGTGGGAAAAAGCATTTATAGTTTTCTATATTATAGCAATTTCTCTTAGCTCTACGGATATAAATCTTGGGGTGAATCTTTTAAGAGGATAATGTTTAGATTAAACAGAAATGCATAAAAATGTAGCTTATTCTCATATATATTTATGTGAATATGTTCACATATAAATTTAGTGTTTTATTATATCTGAGAACAGAAATTCAAATGAATAGTGAAGCTTAGCTTAAAGAACAAAACTGAAGAAATGGCGTTTAGTGTTTTGGTACTTCTTTTCACCCTCTCCAAAAAGGAGAGCTTAAAAATTGTAGGAAAACTCAAAATGTCAGCATTTTGAAGTAGTTTGTTTTAGATATAGATAAATTACATTTCTTTAAAAGGTAACATTTTAAAAGTTGTAACCAAACAAAAATTTCCTGTTTTTAGACAATAAACTTTATTGCAACACATTTAATTTACTAATAAAAACTACTAATTCTTAAAAAATTCCTAAAAGTCATACTATAAAAAAGTGCTTGGTTATTTCTCCAAAGGTTTTTATTAAAAGATAAGTAAGCTCAAATTTAAACCTTTTTTTTTTTGCTATAAAAGCTCTTTGAATAGAAAGCAGCAAAAATTAAAACTGTGTTATACATGCCAAATCTTCCCAGTATTTCTTAGCTGTATTGGCATTTCAAGGTAGACTCTTTCTCTTCAGAGTCATTGTAATGACCTATGATCGATGGTGGCGATGGTGATGAGGAAACATAAAGAGAGTTCATGTAAGCTCATTCAAGGAGTTTGTACAATCACCTGTGTGTCAGTGTTTTAAGTTTTTATAGTGAATGAACAAAAGCATAAAATACCTCTTCAAGTTGAACTTCTTTTTCCTTTCTGACCCATGAATTTGAAAGTTTTTTTTTTGTTTTGAAAGTTAAAATTGGATTATTTTCCAGAGATTAGATTTCCTCCATCCTATCAATTTCTTCTTCAAAGTGCTTATGATAATTTAAATAATCTCAAGAAGAAATTTTACAAATTAAATATAAGATTAAGAAGTATACTTCCTCTGTTCTTTTGAGGGGCTGCTACAATTTTGCTGTGAATTTTCAAGTAGTGTGCAGCATGTTATATAATTAGGGATATATATTACGAAAGAGGTATACAGCATTAAGTTCAATAATATCCTGATGAGTAAATTGTGCACATATATAAAGAAAAATAAATATAGAGGCTTTTAATAAAAAATATTAAAAATTCAGTTACGAATCACTGACTTGTCTAAACATGAAAATTTTAGAGTTGAAAGAGACCAGTAGAGGTTCCCCAAGTTCAAATATTCTAATTCACTGCAAAAATCTTTTCCAAAAAGAATGGTGATGCCTGGAATGATACTTGATGAGGAACTTTAAGAAATGATGAGGAATTTAAAGCTATGTAGGACTAGTATCCTCTCCTGGTCAAACATCTTTACAACCCTCTTATCTAAGTGTTACTATCTTCATTTTATAGAATAAATTACCATAGCTGAAGAAAGCAAAGTAAATGCTTATGAGTTTACATGGAATGTAATTGAGTTGGTGTTTAAAACTCAGTTCTTCTGAATTTAAGGCCAAAGCTCTGTCTTCTTAATTCCATTTTTATCATTCCCTTTTTACACAAATTTTTGGAAGAAATTTTTAAAGATTTAAAAAATTTAAAAGAATTTATATATACCATCTATCTCCTAGATTTTTATGTTTTATACTTGCCTTATCACATCTCTATCCATCCATAATTCATTTTTTTAATTGATGCATTTCTAAGTAAGTCAAGACATTATATTAGTATACTTCCTCTAAATATTTCAACATGTTTATTGTTAACTAAAGTATAATGTTTATTTATATTTTAAGATAACATTTATATACAATGACATTCTCAAGTCTCAAGTATAACAAGGGATGAGTACCCAAGAAATGCATATACCTGTGGATCCAAATGCCTTTCAAGATATAGAACATTATTCAGGAAGATTTCCTCATTTCCCTTCCCAGTATATCCCTTCCTCCACCAAAACTGTTTTTACTCTTTCTGCCCTAGATTAGTTTTGCTTATTTTAGAACTTAATAAATAAGTCACACAGTATTTGCTCTTTTGGGTCAAACTTCTTTCTCATAGCGTATTGTTTTGAGATTCATCAAATTTATGCATATATTATTATGTCTTGTTCATTTTTTTGGTTGAATAGTATTTCCTTGTTGAATATACCACATTTCGTTTATTCATTTTCCTATTAATGGACATCTAAGCAGTTTCTAATTTTTCATGTATCAAGAATAAACTGCTAACTTCCTATTTCTGGTTTTTCATGTAAAGAGCTTAGAAATTGCTGTCCTAACAAGTAAATAACTGAGCAAACTGAAAATCAACAACTCTTTTTGGGCCCTTTAGACAAAAAGGAGAATACAAGGCAAACCTCTGCTTCCAAAATGAGAGAAACAGTCAAATTCAGAGTCACTATTTAGCAGAGTGGAGATTCACAAGCAGAAACTGACACAGGAACTAGTCTCAGGGTAGGAAAAAACCTGAATTGTAATTGACAAATTGCAGTGTAGACAATCCTAGAATTAAAAACTACAAGGGGACTCCCACTATAATGTGAGACTTACCTTCCAGAGCTCAATCAGGTTCCCACAGTAAACAGTGGAGAAAAATCCTCCAGTCCTTCTGGCAGAGGGAGGAGAAAAGGAACCATTTTGAAATATGCCAGAGGAATCTGTTATGGAGGTCTGTCCACAGGGGAAACTAATTAACCTGAGCCAACCTGCTGGGATGTTATCAGAGCCTAACTGACCCCGGGGAAGAGAAAAAAACCTACCTACAGTCTGCTCTAGCACTTGTGTCTCACCTACAAGAAGAGAGTAATACTAAAACAATTGTGAAATTCACAGTTCAGAGGCACAGGCTCAATAAAAGACCAAAACCCAGCCACCATGAATACTGCTGTAATAATTAAAAAAAATAAATTAATTAATTAAAAATAAAAATAAAAGGAGAGAAAAAAAGACCAAGACCTAATCACAGACTGCTTCCCCTCTCTCAACACCTTACCACTACATTATAGAAAGCCTATTTACAGCTGTTCATTTTACCTGGTACATCTTGTCCAGCTATCAAGAAAAACTGACAAAGCATAGAAACATGGCAAGAAACACAACTGAAGAGACAGAGCAAGTATCAGAAAAACACGGCAGAAATGTCAGAATTATCAGACCGGAAATTTAAAATAGTTATGATTAATGTGCTAAGTGCTCTAATGGATAAAGAAGACAGCATGCAAGAATAAATGGGCAATGAAAGCAGAGAATTGGAAACCCAAAGAAAGAACCAAAGTAAATGCTAGACTTTTTTGTTATAAAGATAATTTCTTATAGTTGACAGAAGAAATGGATATCAAAAAAATAACATAGGCAATAGCCTTTTTAAAATTAGGCTACTTCAGAAATAATTTAATATAGAGAAGATAAATGGAGTTATATAAAGTTGTTATCGACATCCATTTTCTGACTTTGAAAGCATATTTATTATTTTTCTAAAGTTTGTAATGTCAACATCCAGCACTTATTTTCAAATATATTCTAAAACTTTATTCCTTTGGCTACAATCATCATTTTCTGCAGGAAAAGTATAGCTAAGTCAGAAAAAAAAAATCATCTTAAAAGTAGCCACCAGTGTTTTTGGAGCTATGTAGCTTGTCACATATGAACAAATTGCTTTCTATTTTTTGTTGATGATATATTAGATAGTCTCAATTATTAAAAAGTAGCCACCTTCATATTTATTCCGTTTTATACACTACTATAGCAAAAAAATCATTATGTAGGGGTGTGGCTGGAAAGATTCATTTTTTTTTTAGAATAAAGTTAAACATGTAGATTATGGAATCATAAAAAAAGAACATCTTTAGTTTAAGCACATGCAATAGCTTTTAATGGCATAATTCTAGGTAGAAATCTCAGTGGATTTACTTTAATAAAGAGATGGATAAACTACATTTGTAAATAGTTGGTTTGGTTTAAGAAGTAAGTCCATAAAATTTATTTATCTTAAAAAGATTGAACTATATTTAGACTTTTATTGTTAAAAATGACTTTGGAGATCACCTGTCAATTGGAGAAATCGATCAATTTGTTTAGCAAATATATTCTTTATAGAGAGTGAAGTGATACATTTCAATTCAACTCCATTTGAGTGATCAGACATCCAAGGTTATGCTTTGTTACTCAAGATTCAAATATAGCAAATGTCTGATTTTGCCAAGGCTTATGTATACATATTCATATTTTAATTTCTGACATGCAAAATTCACTATATCAATAAAGAAGAAATTAAACTTACAGTTAAATTATAATTTCAGGGTAGCAAAGTATTATTTTTAACCAATATAAAAATGTATGGTTCCTCTTGTGACATTTAAGTATATTTATAGTGAAAACAAAGCATTTTTACGTAATTATAAAGACTTACATTATTTTACATCAGTATATAGTTATGGTGACAGAAGAAATATACAATAAATAATCAAATAACAAGTATTTATTGAGCTCTTTTGGTGTGCCTAGTTGAATTAGTTAATGTGGTAGATACAAAAGGAATTTAAGATATTTATTTTTTAATAAGTTTATAATTTAGTGAATAGAAATAATATAAATAAAAATGATTGAATTTTGAAATATGCACATGGGAAATAACAATAAATACAGATGAAACAGGCTGAGTAAGAGAAGTGAGTAAAAGGTTCAGAGCTGTAAGTCTGCAGGTAGAACGCTAAGAGTTTAGAAAAAAAGAAAAGAATATCAACTTAAATCAGTCATTTTGTTTCTATCTGAATATTATATGATTATTATTATATGATTATGAGCACTTTTTCCCATTGTAATGACTTCTGATAATTAATTTAAGCATAATTGCAATTGTCTAAATTATTTAGCAGGTACGCAGGGCAGTGCATTTTTTGGGGGGACATTTATTACCATGTGGAGGATGTGTGGCTAATGAATTACTGTGAGTAGAGTCAAAGTTAATTTCCTGTTAGCTTCTAGAATCTTACTCTTTTTTAAAAAAATTATGATAGTAGTATTGATTGTGTTTGGCATAGCGTTCTATTAGTTTTAACACATGCATAAGTTTTTGTACCATCACACTTTAATATAGAACAATTGTAATATGCCAGATAATTCCTTGTTGTCAATTCATTTAATCATATTCTTTCTCCTCTCCTTAACACCTGACAACCACTGTCTTTCTCTGTTCTAGTATTTTTTTTCCCCAGAAAGTCATATGAATAGAATCATGTGGTATGTAATCTTTTGAGACTTACTTCTTTCACTCAAAAAAAAAAATGCCTTTAAGGTTCAAGTTGTTGTGTATAGCAGTAGTTCATTCATTTTTATTGATAAATAGAATTCTCTTGATTGGATGTACCACCATTTATTAATTCATTCATTAAAGTATATTTGGGTAATTTCAAATTTGGGACAATTGTAAAAAAAAGTGCTGATATAAACATTCATGTACATGTTGAAATTAAAAACATTCGCTCTAAAAAGAACAGTTAAGATAATGAAAAGACAGGCCATGGAATAAGAGAAAATAACTAAAAAATAAGTATATTTGAAAATAACATTGCATTCAGAATATAGAAATTTAAATTCACACCTATTCTTCTCACACTATTCCAAAAAATTCAAGAGGAGGAAAGGCTATGAAGCTCATTTTACCAGGCCTATATTACTCTGATTCCAAAACCAAAGACATTAAAAAAAGAAAATTAAAATGTAAAAATCCTCAACAAAATATTAACAAACCAAATTCAGCAATACATTACTGGTACTCAAACTTGGTTCAGTATCCATGAGTCAATTAATGTTATACACCATATTAACAAATAGAAAAATAAAAGTCATATGATTATATTAATAGATGCAAAAAAAGCATTTGAAAAAATCCAGCATCCATTTGTGATAAAAACTCTCAGCAAGTGACATCAGAAGCATGGTTTTGTGGGGTCTTCCCTTGATCTCTCCCCTTGAAATTACAACAAATTGAAATTACAACAAAGCAGCAGAAAACACCCAGCCTAGCATACAAACACATCTGAGAAATTTGCACATCAGCATCTGAAGGTGGGTGAATCAGGTGAGCAAGGGAGGAAGCAGAGACTGGTGCTGAAGACATAGACCAGAACTCCCTGAGAGATACAAGGAGAGGGGGAAATTAGGTGCAGTTTGTACTCTCTATAGCCCCAAGCATTTCTGTCTGAGTGTTAAGCATATACTATGAGGCAGAGCCCAGTGATCAGGGCAAAGACCAGGGCAGAGACAAAATACAGAGGATTGACAGCTCTGTTTTAGCAACTGTCATTATAAGGCAGAAATTTGAATTAAGAAGTCTGGCTGCCTACCCCAAATATCCCAAAGCTTGCATCCCCATACCCTCCTAGAACTAGCAGCGGGCCCAGGAGAAACTGTAGCAGCAAATACCCCAGAAACTGAGGAGAGACACACTGCAGCTGATCCCAGTGATAGGAGTAAAGATATAGAGGCAAGGCAGTTGAAACTTGGTAGGCAGCATTACTGGAAGAAAATAGCCACAGATCACTTACAGCCTCTCCCAACACACCCTATCCCCACCCATCCAGACAGATTTGGGAGGAGACAACACTACACTGCATATGGCTGCTGGAATAGTATAGGGGCTTCAGAGGCTCTTTAGGAGCTCATATCTCTATTGCCTATCACGTTGTACCATGGGGGTGGAGCCCTGGGACTGAGGCGACCTGGTCACAGAGGAAACACACACCTGCCCAGGAATAAATATTTTCTTTTTTTTTTTGCCATAAAACAAAGAGCTAGGAGGACCAGACAGTACAAAAGGCTTGTGCTCCATGTAATAGAAAACAAAAAAAGAAATCTTTTCTTATCAACTCTTATCTCTATCACTCTAAATAATAATAAAACATTTTAAAAAGATTACATTCCCATAAATGCCTAGATGAAGAAATAATTAATCAAATACCATGAACAACCAAGGTGACAAAGCAGCTCAGAAAGAAAATTTAAAAATCTCCAGAAAATAAACTTAAAGATATAGTAATATGCAATTTGCATGTCAGAGAATTCAAGATTACAATTCTGTAAATTCTCAATGAGATTGAAGAAAATTCTGATTGGCAGTTCAATCAACTCAGAAACAAAATCAGTGAACAACAGGAATTCTTTACCAAATAGATTTAAATTCTAAAGAAGAACCAAGTAGAACTTTTAGAGATGAACTCAAGAGAAGACATGAATAATAAAATAGCAAGCTTAGGAAACAGAGCTGACTAGGTGGAGGAAAAGATTAATGATATTGAAGACAGAAATCTGCAAATGATGCAGATGGAAGAAGAGAGAAACTTGAGAGTGAACAAAAGTCAAAGAACTCTAAAAGAACTATATTACAACATCAGAAAAAGTAATATAAGAATTATGGGTATACCAAAAGAGAGGGGGAATGGAACGAAGAGCCCATTTAAATAAACGATCAATGAGAATTTCCCAAACCTATCAGAAGAACTGGATCCTTGAATCCAAGAAGCAAACAGAACACCTAATTATCTCAATCCAAAAAGGCTGTAACAATTAATGATAAAAAAGAATTCTCAAGGCAGCCAAGGAAAAGAAGACAGTACCCTATAAAAGAAGCCCATTAGATTATCACTGGACTTTTCAGAATAAACTTTACAAGCTAGGAAGGTGTGGAATAAAGCATTCAAACTACTGAAAGAGAGAAATTATCAACCAAGAGTAATATACTCAGCAAAGTTCTTTTTTAGATATGAAGGGGTTATACGGAGGCTGAGAGAATTTTCTACCACAAGGTCTTCATTACAGGAAATGTCAAAGGGGGTCATTCTGCCTGAAACAAAAGGACAAAAAAAA
>PVKZ01007393.1:0-23632 GCA_004027375.1 Macroglossus sobrinus | reverse complement strand
ACTCCAGTCCCCACAGGGCGGCCAGAGGGGCCTTCAGAGCAGAAACCTAGACAGGCCAGCCCCTCTCCTTCAGGGGGCCCCTCCCCGGCTCTGCGTCCCCTCCACCAGCTGCCCACCCACCACCGGCCCCTCCCGCGTTGCCCTCAGGACACGGGGAACCCTCCACCTGTCCCGCCGCGCAGGTGGGCGGTGCCGGCCTGCAGCACGGACAGGGGGACGGCGGACGGGGGGCCGGCGGACGGGGGGACCGCGGACGGGGGGACCGCGGACGGGGGGCCGGCGGACGGGGGACACGGCGGACGGGGGGACCGCGGACAGGGGACCGCGGACAGGGGACCGCGGACGGGGGGCCGGCGGACGGGGGGCCGGCGGACGGGGGGCCCGGCGGACGGGGGACCGCGGACGGGGGGCACGGGGGACCGCGGACGGGGGCACGGCGGACGGGGGGCCGCGGACGGCGCACCTGAGGTCAGCATGTTGTTGATGAGCTCCAGGAAGCCCTCCTCCGCCACGTGCGCGTCCGTGAACAGGAACATCACCGTCTTGTTCTCCAGGCCCAGCTTCAGGTACAGGCTCTTCAGGTCCTCGCGGAAGGTGTTCTCGGAGTAGCCGCGGCTCAGGAGGATCTCAAACACCTGCGGGGACGCGCGCCCACGTGACGCGCGTGGGGGGGGACCCCACTGTGCACGGGCCACCGGGCCGCGGGCTGTCCGGGGGGGACAGGGGACCGCGGTGCCAGGGGGCCCCGGGCATCCCTGTCCCTCAGACGCCCCGCGACGGCCGCTCTGCGCCTGCGCACGCGTGGGGCGCTGCGTGGCGGGGCTCAGTCTGTGCACACGCGAGCGTGGGGGAAAACGGGGGTGTGAGGTCCCCCTCAGTTGTGAAAATGAGCTATTTGAGCTGGAAGGGAAGGCGAGAAACGAGGAAGGGGGGACGGAAGCAGGGGGCGGACCCCGCAGCAAAGGGAACCGGAGGAGGGAAGGAAGGACAGGCGAGCAGGACCCTGATGCGTTTAAAATGACAGACGCTGAGGGGGTAGGATGGGAAAGGGACGGGGCCTTCCCCCGTGTCCTCCATCTCCGGGCCCTTTTTATGCCCTCTCCAAGGAAGCGGACGCCACCATGAATGTAGGTTCCAGACTTTCCACTGTGAAACCTGGTATCCCAGAGCAAACGTTGTTTTGAAAGTGTATGCCCTTTAACCCACTGATTTTCTAATTTCTAAAAAAAAAAAAAAAAAAAAAAATGATTCTCTGGGGGAAAACGATCCTTGTGCAAAGACACACGAAGAATGGTGTTTATCACGGCATTATGTATGATACTAAAGCAAAGGCTAACTATCCACCGATAGAGGGGCTTATGTGCGGAATAGCCGCAGCATGCAACGCCACGCAGTTTCGGAGGACAGTACAAATATGTAGCTACTGACGTGAAAAGGTGTCAGCGACATACAGTTATAAGTGGGGAAAAAAGACACATTATAAAACTGTTGACAGCAGCCGAAAAGTGGGGACAGCCCAGGTGTCCATCAGTGGGATGTGGTCTCTGCAAACGATGGCGCCCAACGAACCGTAAAAAGGGACAGAGAGCTGATACGGGGATGCAGCCTGCAGACCCGCTGGGTGAAAGCAGCCATTACAGAAGACCACACGCCCCCCGATTCTACTCGTGTGCGTGCACGGAGCAGGGAAGCCGATACGGATGGAAAGGAGGTTCGTGGGTTCTAGGGCTGGGGTGCAGAAAGACGGGGACTGAGGGCTAAGAGGCCTGGGACTTCCTGTTGAGGTGAAGAAAATGTTCTAAGAAAGACTGTGGTGATGGCAGCACAGATCGGTGAATGTACCAAACAGCGCTGGCTTGTACACTTGTGGGTGAGCTGTATGGTCTGTAAATTATATTTTGATAAAGCTGTTTTTTTTTTTTAAAGAGCGTCTAAGAACGGCCAGAACTGTTTGCGCAGATACGGCGGCCAGCAAACTGCCCGCCCGGCGGCCGGGCCCGCGGGAGTTTGGGCCAAGCCCTCCCCCGGACACGTGTCTGTCACATGTCACCAACCACAGGGTCTGCTCGTCTGACTTTCAGACTTGCCGTAGTCTCTGTTCCAAAACCCGCACATGGATTAGATGCTTTGGATCTTCAGTTAAAATAATATCGAGCCGCCCTCCAAAAAAAAACCCCCACGTTATCCCAGCTGGAAACATGGCGTTATAGCTGCTACAGACGGTTCCACTGCAGAGGCTGCAGGCGGCGCCCACCTCTGGGCTGGCAGGGAGCCTCACCTCGTAGCCCGCGGTGAAGGCGGCCAGCCTGGCGAGAGACTGCTTCCCCGAGCCGCCCACGCCCACCAGCAGCGCGTGGCCGAGCCCCATCCTGATGGTGCGGTGCACGCGCGTCAGATGCTCCAGGGCGTCGTCGAACAGAACCAGGTTCATTTTGGTGTTGCTTTCGTTGTACTCCTCGAGAAGCTCCTGCATTTAAATAAAAAAAGAAAAAACATACAAAGGGGCGCTGGCTTTCAAGAGACGGACCCTCTCCCTCTGCTCCTGTCCGGCAGGGACTGAGAACGGAGGAGAGATGCTGCCCCGTGTCGGAACCATTCAAATCGCCGAGGCGTTTGGGCCTACAGGACGCCGAGGTCAGCGTGTGCAGTCCAGTTTCCGATCGGCTGGTTGGTTTGAGATGGGCTGGCGGCGAGCCAGCGCTGACCGCAAGGCTCAGCTCGTCCACTGAGATCACACTGGCCATTAGGGAGGTGGGTGAGGGGTCTCCACACCTGACTGCGCATTGGAACCTCCATGCGCTCAATGAAGAGACCCTGGGGGGTGGGCCCAGGGCTCTGCGCCTTCAACAAATGCCTCAGGTCCCGGGCACCGCGGGATGCGGGCGCCGCGGGATGCGGGCGCCGCGGGATGGGGACACGAGCGCACATTCTGAGCCAGGGGACAGAAGCACGCGTGTCCTTCCCCGCGCCACCTCCTGGGCGCCCACGCGAAGCTCGGCCCCCGCCAGAAGGGCCCCTGGGAGAGGCGAGCCCCACCGCACCTGGAACAGAGCCTTGGCGGCCTCGTAGTCCTGGATGTCCTCGTAAATGCGCATCTCCTCCTCGTGCAGAGCCATGCGGAAGTCCCCGAACAGGATGGGGTCCCTCATCACCGCGTCCACGTCGTCCAGGAAATGCTTCGTAACCAAGTCTCGGATGTGCTCTTGTACCTACAGTACGAGACCAGGTAAGGACCCAGAGTCAACACCACGTGTGCGCTAACTCTCGTCCGGACAAAAAGCACGTGCTAGGATTATCTGAAGTCATTTGCGTCCGGTTTTTTTTCCCCCAGTTGCTATACTTTATATTAACGCTTGCTAATCCGCCCTCCTTTGTACCCGCTGACGTTTTCATTGTTGGTGTCTGTTTTCCTGCAGTGTGCTATATGTTTAAAAAACCCATCGGCTTGTGTATGCTCTTTCTTTCACCCAGAGGAGAACTCCGTGGGGAGTGTTGCATTTGCAGTTAGGGCTGGTGTACTGACCAGCTGCTTGTCCGTCTCGTTGATTAACCGGTCGTGGAAGACCCTCAGACATTCGTTCCTCCAGACCCTCACCATCTGGGTCACCGTCTGGAACCTACACGATGGAAGAGGCGACATCAGCCGTGACGGCATCTAGAGACGCGCGGGCTGGACGCTGCTCTCTTCAGATGGGTGCAGAAAAGGACGTTTCTATGGTTCTTCCCCACCCCGTCCCCCCACTGGGCTCACGTCAATGGCGTTTAATGGAAGCTAACAAATTCGATGTAAAGACCGTAACGTCACCATCGGTAACCTACCCTGCCGTAGGGAAGGAAATCACGTGACCGATAAATGACGCGTGTGACATAAAACGAGCACCTGACACTGCTTCGACCTGGCGGAATGCCTGCATTTAAAATGCGCACCAGGGCCACTGGCCGCTCCTCGTAAGAATCAGCTCCATCCGGGCCCCGTTCTGGATCTTTCTCCGGTGTGTGGCACTCCGCCCTAACTACCTGGGGCCGCCCTCCCCCGAAGTGCCATTCCGAGCCCCTCAAGGGCACCTGAAAGTAAGTCTGGGCACAAGAAAAGTCCTTAAATTCATTTTTCAATTCGTAACGAGAATCCACAAAATTGGACTCTGCTTACACCTACACGGATGGATGCATTCGTTAATGCAAATACAGAAATCAGTCTAGTTTTAAGGAGCGAATTTCTAGAGCCAGACTTAACTCCCTCCAGCCTCTGTGCCGGACTCCCCCAGAGACTCACCG
This sequence comes from Macroglossus sobrinus, assembly GCA_004027375.1. Taxonomy (NCBI): domain Eukaryota; kingdom Metazoa; phylum Chordata; class Mammalia; order Chiroptera; family Pteropodidae; genus Macroglossus; species Macroglossus sobrinus. The sequence goes on along the minus strand of PVKZ01007393.1, from coordinate 19,357 downwards.
CTCCGGGTGCGTGAGCACCAGCCCGTTGAACACGCGCGAGAGATCGCGCAGGTTGAAGATGTAGTGGAACTTGGACGGCGTGGGTGGCAGTTCCTGCACGATGTCCTCGTACAGCTCCAGCGTGCAGAACGTCAGCTTGTTGCTCACAGCCTGGATGCTCTCGTGAAACACCTGAGCAACGAGGAGACCCCTCAGAGGCCCGTCGGTGGGTGAACAGAGAAGCAAAGCCTGGTCCGGCCGGACAGTGGAGTATTATTCGGCCGTAAAAAAGGAAGGAAGCACTGACACCGGCTGTGACGTGGGTGAACCCTGAAAATGTGATGCTGAGTGAAATGAGCCAGACAGAGAAGACGGCCTGTTGTAGGATTTCGTTTACATGGTGGGTGCCGGGGTCTGGGGGACGGGGTGGAGCGCCCGCTTTCAGGGTGATGAAAATGTTTTGGAACTAGACACGGTGCTGTCTGTACAACATTGCACATGTACTAAATGCCCTGGAAGCGTTACTTCAAGATGGTTAAAATACCTGATCTTACGTTGTGTGAATGTTACCATAATTTTTTAAAAGAGAGAAAAAAATTAAAAGGAGAAACTCGTCACCCGATCTGATTTTGCTGTTCTAGATTTTCACAGGAATGGACAAAGCCGACATGACGTGAGAGCAGAGCCCCAAACCAGCCCTCAGACCAGTCTGAGTTTTACCGGCGCAGACCTCAGCTTGGAAAGCCAAGGCCTTCACGTGGGGCACGACCATGCCCAGCGCCCAGCAAGGTGGGCACCACCGTCACCTCCGTGTCTCAGGTGGGAGCTCAGGAGTCCTGCCCAGGGAGCAGAACGGGGGCCGACTCCTCCAGCGCCCAAGCCCCCTGGTTGATGCGCTGCTGCTACTCGCTGTGGCGCTGGGACTAGGCCACATCGGGACTTCCGTGGGCCCGAGACGAGACGCTTCCGCCTCTGGGCCGCTCTCTTCATGAAAATGTATCGTTTCGTATCTTATGACTGTATCGGTATCAAGTTGAACGTAATTCGAGCTGAATTACGTTCACTTCTTGTTCCCCCTCTGGTTTGGAAAGACCCTGAAGCCTGTTCACAGGCCCCGAGCGGCACCCACGGGGGCTGTGGGCACCCGGCCTGCTGCACCTCCCGCAAACGCCAGCCCCGCCCCCATGTCCACCCAGCACGAGGCCCCAGCTCCTTGGCTCAGGGACACCGAGTTACCGAGGTGTGGCCCTTCAGGATGGAGGAGTAAATGAGATGCAGAGACTCCTCGGAAGGGAAGGGGACGTTGAAGACGCTGAACAGGGAGATGAACCGCGGGTCCACTTCGTTGCGGCCCCCGCCAGCTTTGCCCATGGCGGCCACGAAGCCCAGGTCCCGGATGCTCTTGCAGTTCAGCTCCTTCCCGCGGTCGTACAAGTAGCCCTTCTCCAGCAGCAGCTTCAGCAGGGCGATCGGCTGCTGGGTGCCGTACTCGTCCACCTCGATTGTTTTAAAGACAAAGAAAAAAAAGAGAACAGTTGTTCCCGAATGCGGAACTCAGCCGTGGCCTTGCTGGCCGTCACCACTCCTGGACTCTCCCCAGAGCACTCTGGGCGTGGTTTCGCAGTGTGTAGGATCATAGGTTCGTTTGTAACTTTTTAAAATCTGTCTCCCTCCCTAGACTGTGAGTTCCCTGAAGGCAGGGATGGCACATGTTTTGCTCATCACTGCACAGCACCATGGGAGGTGCTCGGTAAATGTGTTAATTGGATGGATGAAGGATGGATAAATAGGTGGATGGATGGATGGGTGGATGGATGGGTGCGTGGATGGATAGATAGGTGGATGGATGGATGGGTGGATGGATGGGGGGATGGATGGATGCATGGGCAGACACATGGATGGATAGATGCATGCATGGATGAACAGAGAAGTGGGCATATGGATACATGGGTGGATGCATGCATGGATGGATGCATGCATGGGTGGATGCTTTCATGGGTGGATGCTTGCATGGGTGGATGCTTGCATGGATGGATGCATGCATGGATGGATGCTTGCATGGGTGGGTGAATGCATGGGTGGGTGCATGGGTGGATGCATGCATGGATGAATCCTGGTTTTGCACACAGTCCATCTGGAAGATAGATTTTCAGGGGGAAAAATGGTTCTGCAGAAATGATATAAATCACAATTCGAGCACTAAGAAAACTGTGCAACTCTCGGGCTCTGGCCCCAGAAGCACACTCAGCCCGCATGCTGCAGTCCCTTCCCTGGGTGAACGCCTGAGGAATTCTTGGGAAACGTAATGTCCTTACAGCCCCGTGTGTACGTGGCCGAGAACAGCGCCATCATCTGAAGTACGGCTCATTTGGAAACTGCTTCGGACACGTGCTGGGTGTAGGGCACAGTGGCTGATGCTGCCTCCTGCCCTCTTCGGGACACGGAGGAGCACGACCAGTAAGGACAAGGTCCCTCCGTGAGGAGACACTGACATCCCGGCAACACTGTCCCCTGAGCCGGCTCCCCAGAACCCGCGCGCTCCGCGGACCTCACGCGGAACGGAGACGGGTGTCCGCGCGCACGCGCTCCGCGAGCACGCGCAGCCCCGCCGCCCGCACTACCTTGGGCATGTTCATGTCATCCATGAACACCAGCAGGCGCTTGCCCATGGGCGGGCCGTACGTGTCCTTGGTCCGTTTCTCCACGTTCGTTTCTAAGTTCCTCTGGATGTCCAGGGAGGTGGTGCGGGACGAGAAGTTGACCGTTAACACGATCTGCGACAGAGAGAAGCCGTTGGAAACGCGGGTCTGCTCGCTCTTCGCGGTGCCGGCGGTAACCGCGCCACCGCAAGCGGTGCCATCTCTTTTCCAGATTCACGGGGACCTGCACTAACTTTGTAATCAGACGAGGGGTCTGTAGTGGTTCTTCTCTGAGTGCTAAAGCGAGAACTCCCCCTCCCCTCAGACAGGCTGCTGGGGCAAAGGAGCTGCCCGCGTGGCCCTCGGGGACGTGTGGGCAGGGATGGGGGCCTTGGCTCCGCACTGAACCTCTGGGAGCCTCACTCTTCCCGTCCGGGGGAGGGGTCAGTGACCCCGGCTTGGACGATGTCCTGGGGCGATCCCATCGGAGGAGGGGGACCGCACAGAGGCAGGCTCAGCATCGCAGAGCAACGTGCAAACGCAAGCGCCTGCGTCAAACCCAAGCTGCTGTGTCGTGACGAACGGGTCAAAGCCAGCGAGAACCGCCACCGGTTCTGTCACCGGAACTGCTAGCCTGGTGAAAGGGAGGCCGGCCCCCAAGCCCCGTGTGGGGAGCACGCCCCGTGCATGGGTGCTCCGGCCCCCGCGCTGTTTCTGAGAGAGGCTGGTGACAGCTCGTGGATGGCTGGTTCTCACGCTGACCGCACCAGGATCACCTGAGGCTCGTGCCCCACGGCAGGTCGCCCCGTCCTCACGGTTTTCCGTTCAGTAGGCCTGGGGCGTGTCTAGCGAGCTTTCAGGCGATGCTGCTGCTCTGAGGACCCCTGCCTCAGCCAACACCCCTGACTGAGGTCCCCCGGGGCAGGCGCCCGCGAGCTGAATGTGCACCTCTTTACAGCGGGTGTGTCGGGTGGCCCTGCTGGGCCTGTGAGCCCAGCTGCTGGGTCCCAGCAGATGGGTCTTTCGGGGTGCACTTCAAAACACAGCCTCCCTTCGCCCGTCTCCACAGACTTGTAGGTCCCTCTGGCTGGAAACATCCCTTCCATGCCCTCCTCAATGGCCTCCCCAAAGCTCGTAATAAACCATGTCTGCACGCACTGGGGTGTGAGTGAGCTGACCCCTCCCGGGCAGTCCGGCCCACGCCTCCCCACGTCCCTTACCAGGCCCACTGCAAAGCCCGGTCGTCACCCTTCACCCCCCACCGCCTCCGTGCCGGGGTGCTTAGTGACGCAGCACCCGATCGCGATACCGACTCGGACTTACATTAGTCTCCTCGTTCAGGTTTTTGAGGAAGTTCTGGGTGGTGGCTGTCTTCGAGGTGCCAGACTCGCCGACCAGAATGACGGGCTGTTTAATCTTAACCATCTGCTCCAGCATCCAGGTGGTGCGGGTCGTGTCCACGGTGTGAACTAGGAAACACGTCAGGAATAGCAGCATCGCAGAAATGCCAGCCCTACGGCAATGTGCAATTCCGGACTCACCTAAATCCCACAGAGAGTGCCAGCAAACACCTCAGAGGTGACCTCGAACACGCATGGATGGGTAAAGTCTTCTTCGAGGCTCCCTTCCCCAATTTTTAAATATAGCTTTACGGAGATGTGACTTGCATATGGGAAAAGTCATCCGTTGTAAGGGTGACTGTCTACGTTTGTACGGCCGTGCCGTCACCGCCACAGCCCAGGGTTAGCACACCCAAGCCACGTGTCATACATAGCCAGTCCTGACTAGTACTCGGGACAATCAACACTGAGCTGCCCGTGGTGGACGTCACTCATTCATTGAGGGACCTGGTTCCCTGCCCAACGACATCTCTGCAGAGCGGACGAAACCTCAGATGCGGGCCTGGCTCACTCCTAGGCTGGCGGCTTTTCATTCTAATCGGCTCGTGGAAAAAAAAAAAAAAACGGGTATGCCTCACTGTATGAGAGCCAAAATCGGACGTTTATCCTGTGGACATATTCAGCCTCTATATTATGTTCTCCTGTACAGGATCAACATGGAAGTACAGGAGGCCGACAGGTGGCCCACAGTAAACAGTGGCCTGTTTCCCTTCGACCGTAGACACGGAGCTGCAGAACCAGCTCCGGCAAAGGCCCGACCCTAACGCTACTCGTTCCCTGAGATCTAAACAGTCAGAGGAATGCGTTTGCAATCTGGCTCACTGCACACTATCTGCGGTACACAGCTTGTCATTGTTTTGCAAAGAGGTGACACGTCTTTGCAAAACACTGCCTTGCTGGTTCCACTTTCGCTCCTTCCCACTCCTGGCCAGCGACACGGGCCGAAGGGAGCCCGTGGAAGCGGAGCAGAGACACAGCAGCACCCACCCCACCCCACCCCGTCTCAGGACCCCGGGGAAAGAGCTGAGAGTCGCAGGCATCCACCCGAAGGTCCTCGCAGCCAGCAGCACGTGGAAGGAATCCAACGTGCCACGCTCGCGGCTCGGCCCGCGGCTCCCTCTGCCCAGTTCCTCCCGACCAGCCGTCGGGGGGAAAGGGGGGACCCAGCGTGCCCCAGAGAGCGCGGCACCCTTCCCGTTATCTCCCGCGGCGAGAACCGAGGCACGGGGCGTGGTTCTCACTTACCCAGGATGTCGCTGAACTTCCTCTCGTGGGAGTGGACGTACGCTGGAACTAGTCGGTTCCAGGGTATCCACTTCTTCTGGGCGGAATCGAAATGGAAGTCGTACATGGTTGGAAGGTGACCTGCGGCAAACAACGGCCCATTTCGTTTCGGTCGTAGACACGGAAACACAGATCAGCTCCAGCACGTGCTTGGAGCGAACGGATGCTGCTGGTTCCCTGGCAGATGCGTACTGAGCATTTCGAACTAACGGTACCCGTGTCCCTGTCCCCTGGGGAGACAGAGACTTACCGAGTCCCTTCCCCGGGAATATGACACTGGGCAGATAGCCCCGGTCCCTAGGCCTACAGCTCTCGGTGGGGGGAGAGAGAGACGATTAAACAGGCAGTTTCAACACAGGCTGCTAAGTTCAATAGTGGAGGAGCCCAGGTGTGACGGGCACCCCGGGAAGGCATCTCACCAGGACGGGGCAGGGGAGAAACCGAAAAGCAGTAGGTACCACCGGGTGCGTGGGGAAGCTCGGCCCTCCCCTCCACCCACACGCTCCGTACCCCGATCATCGATCACAGGGGTGCCGTGCAAACCCAGCTTTAAGGAAAGTTCACTCTCCCCCACATAGAGTGTGTCACCCGCAGGTGCCTGAGCGGGAGGGAGAGCTTAGACACTTGGAGAAAGGCCACCCAAGGGGGCTGGGCTTCTGCTAGAGCAATGGATGCACTTGAACGTCTCCCGAGGGTGCTGCCAGGTGCTCTGACCGTCACGCGCTTCTCTGCAGAAGCAAACGAGCTGGAAAACCCACACGGCCACACACACGGGAAGGCGAGATCACGTCCTCCGGGACCTAACCGGAAGAATTCTGAGCAGGGACACAGGTGGCACGCGGGGCCCACCTGGCAGCTGTCCGGGGCTGGCCCACACGCCCTCGGTGTCGGCGGACGGCAGCGACGCCAGGCGTTTGATGCACTCGTCGAACCTGGCCCGCCCGTCGTCCAGCAGGGAGGCGCCCAGGGAGCAGTACAGCGCCTCCAGGAAGCAGCACTCCACCAGGTCCGGGTCCTCCATCTCGCCTTCCAGCAGCGCGTCCAGCATCTTGGTTAGCTGGGTCACCTGGTCCACAGGAGTGCGCCCGGGTCAGCCGTCTGCCCCGGCTCAGTCCCGGTCATAGGTGCTGGCTCCCCCGGCCCCGCTGCGGGCTCGCCTCGGGGCGGCTCCTCACCATGTTCAGGTCGGTCTGAGGCACGATGGTCTTGAGCCTCTCTCCCTGCCGGCCGTCCACGATCCCCTCCACTATCACGTCGATGAGGTAGGGCACGTACTTCTCAAAGAGGCTCTGCAAGTGGCCCTGCTCCACCTGCGGAGGAGCAGGGTGCCCGAGCATTGTCGAGGGTCCCTCACCGACAGGGGCGTCGGCGGGACGCTGTTCCCATCAGGAGGGGCTCCCGGGGGAGGGAGGGACATCTTCTGGCGGACGATGCATCGGGCGGGTGGGTACCCTCCGACGGCTATGCCTCACGTCTGCGGAGAAACTCTCGTTTCTCTTTCATTTCATCCGGAAGCGTTTCAACCACTCGTGGGGGAGGTGGGACAAAAGGTCTCACCTGTCAGAAAAGGGGCTGATTATCTTACAGCTCAAGTGACAGGGCCATGGTCCTCCAGCTTAGCGCAGAGTAGAGGAGGCCTCTGACATCCGCCGAGGACTGCATGGGTCCTCACGCGGCTGCCTGCCCACGTGACACTGCCTCTGGTCATCTCGCCGTGCTCCCCCAATCTCCCCTGGGTTTATTCTATCCTGACTTCAGCTCACCGCCAGCCGGGTGGCCCTCCTAGAGATACGCCTTCGAGAACGTGGTCATGGTGTCCTGGGTGAGGCCAAGCTACCACCTTCACGGAACCATCACGTCTATTACCTCTGTACCTTTCAATGAAGCCTGTTGCTAAGAAAATACACATTTCTGAGTGGCCACATGACACATCACATGATCTGAGGTCATCTGAAATCATGGGACCTCCCTACATAACAAGCTAAATGCTTTGCACACTGATTTCATCCAACTGAGCCAAAGAGGAGGGGCTGGGCACCCCCCGGAGACAAGTCTCTCCGTAGCGGGGGTTGGCGGGACCAGGGGTTGCCCACCACCCCCCGTAAGCCAAATCTGGCCCGCTATCTGCGTTTGCAGATAAAGTTTTATTGGTACCTAGCCACGCCCATTCATGCACTGTGGCCGCTTCCATGCCCCAGTGGCCGAGTCGAGTAGCTGCAGAAGAAATCGAATGGCCCGCCACGTCTAAAATATTTACTCTGTGCCCCTTAATAAGAACAGCTCGTCAACCCCTGGTCTAGACTATCGAAATCATCACCTACCCCACTGGCTGTGATTATCTGGAAATCTAGGAAGTGCACCTTCCATGCTGTCATCTGATTTACTGACAACACTGAGTGCTCCAGACCACGGGCAGGTGAAGGTCACGGCCCTCGACGGCAAACACGCATCCGGGTTACGTTTCTCCGACGAACCACCGGGGCCGGTAACTTCACGTGAGTGCGTTTCAGAAATACCGCTCACCTTGTTGGGTATCTGATTCACCCACTTCTTCCAGAATGGCTGATACTTCAGGTTTTTGGGGTCCACGTACACCATCCCGCATCGGGACACGGTGGCAGGGGAGGCGTACTGTAGATCTCCAACCTGGAGAAACGGAGAGGATCAGTCACGTCTGCGGCTGCCAACAGCTGGACTGCAAGGTTAAAAGCCTTCGCTTTTGCTTGTATGGTATTTGCAACTGCATAAAACCCAAGGCACACCCCGCTTAATGCAACTTTCTTCTAATCGAACACGTGAGCCATTCTCGGGAAGATTGAACATCTCCGACGTGGCGCCTTTTCAAAGGGCTCCTCTCCTATAAAATGCAGGTGCAAAGGAAGACGCCGTATAACACCTGGCAAAAATACCACGGCCTCAGGAGGGAAATGCGCGTTCTAAGAATCCCGCCCCCAAGAAACAAACGTCGTTGGGAGTATTTTCCTCTCGGTCTTTTTTCTTTCTTTTTTTTTTTCAATATAGTTGAAAGTGGGTCCTATAAAACTTAATAACTATGTGTCTAAAGCGGCAATATTAGCACACCTTTCTCTCTTTCCGTATCTGTACTGACGTAAATATTACTGACAGGTGTCACTGACTTGGCAGCACAGTGTTCTGTGGGGGGAGGTGGCTGCTGGCGTCAGACCTGGGCTGTCACCTTCGTAGCGGTCAGTCGATAGGGAGTCCGTGAACTCGGTGACGGAGGGAAGAGCATGGACGTGTGTTACCTGTACATCCTAGGGTGGCCTCCAAGTCCCCCATGGGGCGAGGGGAAGAGGGGCGAGCGGAGCCGGTGGGGAACGAGGACCGCGCTCCCCACAAACCCCCTTCTGCGTTTTCTGGGGTCATCCGTACTCACTCCTGCTTTAACAAACCCTTAACGTTTTTTTAACTAAAAGCAAGGCTTCCGTCCCAAAGCACCCCGCGCCGCCACTCGCCTCGAAGAGCAGGGCGCAGTGCGCCTGGAGCCGGATGCGCTCGCCGTTGGCCAGCGTCAGCAGCTTGTTGTCGTCCATCACCGAGTTCATGTTCTCCACCCACAGGGCGTCCACGTCGCCGTCGAACAGGATGTACCTGCCGCGCCGGGAGGCAGTGAGCCGCGGGCCCCGGGGGCGCCACCCCCCCACACCCCCCTGACCACCCTGCGAGTATCCCGCAGGGTTCTGCAGCCAGGTCCCGAGGCAGAGCACCCAGCGTGGTCCACGGGCTTGACCCAGGGCATAAAAAGAAAAAAAAATAAAACGCGTTAAAACGGTTTGGGTTGGGCCTCATCCTTTAAGAATCGGGAAACAGCCACACACAGAAAAATCCGCATTTCCCGCCTCTCTGGCAGACAGGAATCTCTGACCACACAGGCCTGCGTCCCTGCACGGGAACGACCCCCCGATGCAGACAGTAACTGCCCTCGGGGACAGACGGTGTCCTGGTCCCCCTCATTCTTTCCTTAAATCTCAGACCGAGCGTCAATTGCTATTTGTCACTGGTGCTGATGCCTAGTTCCCTTACGGTAAAGTGACGAGAAACGGGAAGCATGTCAAATACCCACGTGTACATACTGGGTTGAATGACATTCCCCCTCCCCCCCCCAAAAAAAAACATCCTTCCAGACCTGTGAATGTGACCTTATTTGGGCAAGTGGCAGGGAGTTCTTTGCAGATGTAATTAAGTTAGGGATCTTGACATGGAATCATCCTGGGTTGTCCAGGGGGAACCTAATCCAGGGACAGGTGACCTTACAGAGGGGACGGCCATGGGAAAGATGGCAGTCGCGTGGAGGGATGCGGCCACAAGCCAAGGAACGCTGGAAGGAGCGAGAAAGGACTTGCCCTCGCCCTCCAGAGGGAGGGCAGCCCGGTACTTTCTTTAGCCTGGAGGCCGCCAGAACTGTGGGGGAATATATTTCTGGCGTTTCAAGCCCCCGGTTGGCGGGAACCAGTACGCCAGCATCAGTCCCCCTAGTGACACCACGTGCCGGGCCCCTGGGGGCGTCTGCGTTTACCGGCCCTGGTCTACACACCACCTGTCCTGGCAGCAGACTCCAAGTCTGCAGACTCCAAGCCCTGTGACACTTTGATTTGATGGCTATGACAGGCCACGTGGCAGCAAAGCCATCTCCACGCCACAGACTCGGTCGCGCCATTGTCTCGAAATGGTGCTTGGATGTTGCTTCCTTTTAACTCGCTGATGTGAATAGTTGGATTTTTTCGCAGCACTAACCTTTTATTTTCTTTTGGTACTTTTTAAAGATTTTTTTTTATTTAAAATAATTTCAAACTTGCACAGTTTCGAGAATAGAACAGTACAAAGATCTCTCAGATGTCTTTCAGACACATTCTCCAACTGGAGTCTCCAACCGTTAATGTTTTTGCCACATTTGTGCTCTCTTGCTCTCTCTCTTAGTCATATACGAGTACTCCTTAAACACAAGCACCGTCTCCTAAGTAACCGTGGCACAAAGATCAAATTCAGGAAATTTAGTCGATAGAACACCATCATCTAATACACAGCCCATATTAGATAGCCTCCATTTACAGCCATCACAGGAAGACTGGACTCGGGCTGCCACCGACAAGCGCCACCACCACCGGCCGAAGGTTCTGGCGAGGACGGAGCTTGTTCAGTCTCAGGCTGTCTCCCCATAGGCTGCAAATGCATTGCAGAGAAAAATGGCAGACGTCGCCCTAACCTCACGATCGAAGTTGAAACCACTGATAACAAGATGAACCCGCCTTGTGTGCTTCTGCGGGGACGCGGAGAAGGACCCCAGGTCACTTCTGTGAGGTCCCTACGGAAGTGCGCGGCCCGCACCCCACTGACCAGGGTTGGGCCAGACCGTAAAACCAGGATGGTCCTCGAGGTCACCAGGGAGGTGTCCCAGGAACGGCTGACCCTGGGAAAGGTCTTTACCTGAGGAGCCCGCAGAGCCTTCCTGCTCTCGACCCCACGTGACCCTCGACCACGTCTACGGGTGAGGAAGGGTGTTCCAGCACTTTCCACGGCGCTCCACTACCTCTGCTCGACTGCCTGGCCCTGCAGACAGCCCGGCGCGGCAGCCGAGAGAGGGCTGGGGCTCAGGCAGCCCGAGTTTCCATCCCCAGCCTTGGGGCGAGTGCCCTCCCTTCCCTAGGCCTCAGCGTTCCCCCTGGTGAGCCGGGGACAATCGCAGTCGAGGAGACTGACTGAGGCGACACCTACAGAGACCTGAAATGATTGCGGGCACCTCACGAGCCTCTGCCTCTCACCCTGACGCACCCAAGCCCGGAGGCGCAACGCTCCGCGTCACATCGTGCCCAGCCAGTCCGCGCGAACCGGCTCGGGGCTCCGCTGCCCGCAGACACTCACTTCCTCTCCTTCTTATCCGTGGGCTTGTTGATCTCCCTGAAGATGTTCGACAGCACCCCATCTGTCCAGTCCCGGGTGGTGGGGTCCAGGATGCCGTAGAGCTCGATCACGCTCATGGCTTTGGGGTTCAGGGTGTACAGCTTTGTCGTGAGCCCGAGCCTGCGTCAGAGGGGAGACGTCAGCCGGGCTCCAGGCGGGCGAAACGCGGCAGGAAAACAATCTGGGTACCCGTGGGGGGATCGGATGTTTTGGATCCGATCCCGAATTTAAAACGCAACCCGCACACGCTCTGCCCTGGGCTCCCCACTCACTGCTAGGGGCTCACGCCGAGCACAGGGGAGCCGCCTGCCACCAAAACCGCGACCCCAGCACGAGCGAGGGCTGAACTGAAAGCGTGGCTTTGCCCTTTGAGGGACACCAGAAGCTGACTTTCACGTACGTTTCCTGTTTCCGTGTGCTACACATTCGTGCATACGACATATGCGCGTAGCTGTTTCATAACTAGTGCCTGGGAGGCAAAGGACGTTAGCAGAAGATGACGTGTCTCTGAACTCCTAACGCTCGTTTAAGACCTTGCGTTTCAGGGTGACACCTGCTCGGGGTTGCTGACCTTACAAACCACGCAGACAAGGTGTTTCCCACTGAAACGCCCACACCTCCCGACAGCGCTTTGGCATTGACTAAAGTTCATACACACGACGGTCCACAGTGAGGAAAATGAACAAAAACAACGGTGGCATACGGGCAGAGAGGCTCGGCGTTCGGACGGGTGTTTAAGACAAATCTGACCTCCCGGGATGTCAGAGGGCAGAGTGGGGCTCGGGAGCAGCATCACGCAGTGAGCCCGGACACCGCCCGGCACCCGGGCCCTGCCCGCGGCCGGCGCGCTCACCGGGTCTGGGCCTGGCACAGCGTGTTGATGACCACGGACTTGCCCCCTCCCGTGGGCCCCACCACCATCGTCGTGTGGCGGGTCAACATGGTCTCGAACATCTGGACCACTTTATCCACCTGTGGGCCAAAATTCGCAGCCGGGTTAAAATATGTTCTTTTTTTAAAAAAAAATGCTTTCACTACGTTATAATTCACGTACGATTCACCCGTTATAAGTGTGCGATTAAATGATTTTTAGTGTGTCCAAAAGGTTGTGACACCATCACCACGTTCCATTTTGGAACATTTTCATCACCTCGTCCCCCTAAAAAGCCCTGTGTTATAAGTCATCCCTCCCTAGCCCACACCCTCCGGCCCCTACACCCACTCATCTACCTCCTGCCTCTGGGGTTTGCCTGCTCTCAGCATATAAAGGGAACGGTACGAATGCGAGCACACAGGATGGGGCCTTCTCTGTCTGGCCTGCCTCCTCCAGCATCACAATCCCAAGGCTCCTCCACACTGCAGCGGGCGCCAGGGTGTCACGTCCCTACGGCTGAATCACGTTCCCTCGTGTGGACCGACTACGCTCTGTGCGTCTGCCCACCCTCTGCTGGACCCCGCTCCGGTTCCCTTCGGCTCTCGTGAACAATGACGCTACGAACGGTTGTGTATGTTTATGTGAACATGTGTTCCCGGCTCTCCTGGGCAGATGGACACGTGGGAGAGGAAGGGCTGGGCGTGTGGTCACTCTCTGTTTAACTTTCGGAGGAGCTGCCAGCCTGTTATCCGGAGCAGCTGCGCTAAGGAAAACGCATCTTTCTAAGGAACCACCCTAACATCAGGGCCAGGAACGGGGCAGAGAGCGATCTCAGCTGTGGCCGGTGCCCTGCAGTGGCCCAGCCCGAGGCGGCCGCCCTGGGCCTGTGGCTTTGGACGTTGACATTCTCAGCAGCATATGATGTGGGGCAATGATTTTTGTCTTGACGACAACGTACATGACTCACAGGATTCAGATGATCAAACTCCTACCGGCAATATCTAATTTAATTGTTTGTGAGTGTGACGGGGGTGGGGAGGGGAAAGTTTTCTGATGACATTTTGGCAAAAAAAAAAAAAAAAATTGGAAGATGGTCCATCCATATGATGGAATATGGTTCAGCCCTGAAAAGGGAGGGGATTCTGACACAGGCCACACCGTGGATGAACCTAGAGGACGTGACGACAAGTGAAATGAGCCGGTCACCAGCGGGGGCGCGGGCGGCTCCTGGTTAACGGGTGGAGGGTTTCAGGTTAGGGAGAAGAAAGAGTTCCGGAGAAGGACGTGGTGACGGCCGCACAGCGCTGGGGACACGCTTAGTGCCGCGGAACAGCACACTGGGGCGCGGTGACGGTGGCGCAGAGGGGCGGGGCGGGGCGCTCTCCCTCTCCGGACGCCGCGTCACCTGGACAGGCAGGACGACGAAGCCCGTCTCCTCCAGCACCTGCTCCACGGCGTCGTTGAAGTCGGGGTAGCGCACGCGCGGGCAGTCCAGCCCGGGGAAGAGGTCGGAGATGAGGCCCAGGAACAGCGGGACGTCCTCGAACACGAACTTGGGCAGGTTCATGTCCCGCAGCGCCCGCATCAGCACCACGTCCTGGGCGGGGGGAACACGCGGGCATCGGGGGCGCGTCCCAAGGGCCCGGGGACGGCCCGTCTAGCCATCCCCGTGGGGAACGCGAAACGACGTTTGTGTGAAGCGTCGAAGGCCGTGAGCGCGGTCTCAAGGGGGACCCTGAGTGGCGCCCACCGCGCTCGGCCCCCAGGTCCGACCCGCTTTCATTGCAAGGAGGGGAAAAGTGACGTGCGTGTGTCCCTGCTTCTGTGGGGATCTGGCTGACGCCCCCCACCCTCCGCCCGCGACCCCGCTCATCCACGGTGACCGGCGAAGCCTCACGAGCTGTGGCGCCGTGAAGACGCCGACCTTGACCTTGTGGGAGGAAGTCCAAGTCGAAGCAAAAAAGGTCATGGGTAACAGGCCAAAGGAAGGCCAGACGCCCTTCGGGACGCTGCCCAGGGCTGCCCCCTCCATGGGGTCGCGCGCTGGCCCCGGCGTCCCCGCCCCGGCGTGGGCTGACCGCCAGCCCTACCTCCTGAAGCTCCGCAGAACCCCTCTTCAGCTCGCCGGCCATCACCAGCACCGACTTCAGGGCTCGGAGCCCAAAATCGTAATGGTGCTGCTTGGACAGCTGCTCCCGAGCCAGCTTATACAGAACGGTCATCTTCTTGGCCAGGGTCTTTCGAGATAAGAGATCATAAAAGCACTCACAAAAAATTGAGCCGAGGGGTTCAGACGAAGCTGCTCTATAAACCAACAGATCTCGCTCCCGACCGAGGTGCCAGGACGGGTCCTGGGCCTTTAACAGTGACGAGTCAGGAGCTAAGTTACAAGAACACCAGCCGTGCCGGACTCGGACGACTGTCCTTGAAAGCTGAGGGAAACTGTACGCGTCTTAAGTTAAAGACGAGGACCCGTCCGACTTTTTAAATCATGTGACTGCACTCCGAAAATATGCTTCCTGCTGATTTTGACCGAAACGCATCATGAAAACGTCTCTCGTAGCCGTTTGTGAGGACCACTTGGCCACCCAGCCCACATCAATGACTCGGGGGCCGCTGGTCTCCCAGGGTGACGTGAGAGATTTTGCTCATGAAAACTAAGAACCGGAGACTTTAGCTCACGGTCCAGATGACATAACAGGCAGTAGGAGCCTTTTTAAAAAATGCGGAAAAGCAACCTAATGACCCTTCATGTTCAGAGGGTTATTTGCTATTCTGTACCTTCCCCGAACATTCTCGAAGCGACACCGCTGTAGTGACAGAGAATGACTGGTGACTGGTGATGGCGATGGCCAGGGCTCAGGGCTGCGGGGAGCGTGTGACCGTTGGGGTCACACAGGGACACTCTGTGTCCTGGCAGCGGTGCTGGCTGCTCTACGCCGTGGTGAACCGTCACAGGCATACGCACACAGCAGAGACGGGAGCTGGGGTGGGGGGCGAGGACGCCCCACCCCGGAGCCCAGACTGAGCCCAAGTCTGAGCTAAGAGCACGCGCTCAGGATTAGACTGTGCTCGGGCAGGCGGGTGAGATGTAGCCTTCGGGGGGAAGGCGGGCGAGGGGTACGTGGGAACCCCGTACTTGGGTCAAACTATT
Organism: Macroglossus sobrinus; assembly: GCA_004027375.1. Classification (NCBI taxonomy): domain Eukaryota; kingdom Metazoa; phylum Chordata; class Mammalia; order Chiroptera; family Pteropodidae; genus Macroglossus; species Macroglossus sobrinus. The sequence continues at coordinate 4,108 of PVKZ01007393.1, read as the reverse complement.
CCAGAATAAAAGTCATGACTTTAAAAAGAGAAAGCAGAGAACTTTTAAGAGCCACAGAGAACGGCCACGCCCCGATGCCCCGCCCCAGGGGGTGCGGGGTGGGCTCGGGGGCCTGTGCGGGGCCTGTGCGGGGCCCACGCGCAGCGCCGAGGCCTCACCTTGGCCCAGAGGAAGCCCTCGGAGAAGAGCATGATCTCGCAGATCTGCTGCAGGTCCGGCACGATCACCACCACCGGCCGGAAGAGCGCCTTCACCGACTCGGGCAGCTCCGTGCGGCCCGCGTAGCCAGGGTTCATGGTGATGAAGATGCCCATGCGCGGGTCCAGCGAGATCTCCTGTCCTTCGAACTGCGGGACGATGGGGACACAGGGTCAGACCCCGCAGGGGAGGGGCCGGGGCGAGCCGGGAGCCGCGAGGCATGCTCACGGCCAGAGTGGTTTTGGGGGACAAGCCTCGGCCGACCCCCGAACTCCCATCTGAACCAAGGGTCTCTCCACTTGAGGAGGAGCTGCTGATGGGGAACGGCACAGCCTGGGGCTGAGTCAAGGTGCTGTGTGACCCCCCATGGGTCGCTCAACCTCAAACTGCGGCTCGAGCCTCAGTTTCCCTTGCTGCCAGGCCGTGGAGACTCAGCGAGGCGGCACCGTCAGCGCTCCCGGCCCCGTGCATGACGAGCGGGTTTCCCCACCTCTGCATTGTCGCCCCTCCCCCGTCCCAGCGCCATCCGACCCGAGGGCCTGGCCGGTGCGTGGCTCCCCTTCCTGCAGAACCCCGCCTCCGCACCCTCAGGACGCCAGCCTTGGTCCTCCAGGTGCCCCCGGTGCCGACGGACCCCCCGAATCTCTATTGTGAGTCTCTTTGGCCTAAGCTGAGTTTCCACGATCTCAATTTTCTCTCGATTAAGATTTCACTATTTTATTTCTTTCCGTGCTCCGCCAGACAGAACATTTTGCGTGTATGAGGCACAGGCTGCCTCAGGGACAAGAGTGCAGCCCAAGAGATGGCTGATGCTCCCCCCAAAACGGAGGCCACCGTCTTGTCTCCCACATCTGCACCGACCCCACACCTGCCCGCGCCCCGACACCCCACGCGAGTCCTAGGTCAACCCCCGGAGCCAACGGGGAGACCTGCTCTCGGGAGGTCGGCTTCTGGAAACAGCCTGAAAAAAACCTGCTCATTATACCGCCTTAACTTTGCCAGGTACGGAGGCAGAATCTCGTGTTCGCTGGATAACTTCTGTTGAAGACATTCTGATTGACTGGAATATTAATCTTTCAAGTCATTTTTCTCAGATCTGGGAGCCAATAAGAATTTGTTTTCCCTTTAAAAGGGGCCTTCCATGTGACTTGTTCGAGGACACTGGCCTACCTAGCTATACCCACTCGTTACCTGTCCGGAAGCAGTCTGACGTTCTTAGAATAATTAAAGTCCTTAACTGGCAGAGATGCTGACCATTTGGGGATGCCCGGCCATCTCAATTTGAAAATAAAAGTCTGGCACATCTTCACCTACGAGAAGCCCGGTGCGGAAAGGGCCCCCCGTCTGACGGTGCAGGGATGACCTGGCGAGCGTCCACTCCGGGGAGACGCTCGGGGGCGGGGACCTCACGCCGGCCCTCACCTGGAACGTGGTCAGCTGATGGATCAGGGCGTTTCGGATGGTCTGGATCTGCGACGAGATGACGGACAGCACGGAGGCGTCGATGCGGTTAAACTCATCGAAGCAGCCCCAAGCCCCACACTGCGCCAGGCCGGAGAAGATCTTCCCGACGGCCTAGGGCGGAGGAGCGGTCAGGGCGGGGGCGGACGCCACCTGCAGCACGGCAGGCGACTCACCGACACTCGGGGCAGACGGTCGTCGGATCGGCGGCGAGGCTGCCGGCCAGCCTCCCCGCTGACGGGACTATCTGGCAAGACCTCCGAGCCCCCCACTGGGGCCAGTTCCCAACTCAGGACTTCACACATGACGGATTTTAATGTAAAAGCCACATTTCTGGCTTTTCTTGAAACCTTGAAAAAAATCTAGCAACACTGGGTCCACTTTCCCGAGTGGCAACAATGGACCTAAGCTGAACAGGGCCCCCCGTGCCCCCCCGGGACACCGAGCCTTGCGCTCCGGCCGGCCAGTCACATCGGTCGGCCGCTCCACTCCGGGGGGCGCTACGCGGGGGACTCTCGTTCCACCTGCCGCTAGCAAGGCAGACGCGTGGCGGCTCTGACACTGAGGCCAACGGGCTTTCTCCCGTGTCGTCCGGCAGTGCCCATGACATGTCACGTCACCTTCCTGCCGCGCCCCGCCCTTGGCCCTCCGCCCGACGGGACAGCCCCGGCAGTGACGCCGGCGCCTTACTTTGTAATCCATGCCTTCGCCGCAGTTGGTCACGACGCAGAGCAAGCCCAGGGCTTTGGCCAGGTCCTTGGTGGTCTCGGTTTTGCCGGTGCCGGCTGGGCCCGCAGGGGCCCCGCCCAGGTACATGGACAGCGCCTGTCAGGAGCCAGACACAAAACATATCCGATTCGTGTGAAGAAACGGGCATCCACGCCCAGGTTGGCGCTGTGGCAAGACACGCGTTATATGGGGCAAGGGACGAGGTCATCCTCGCCTTCTCTAATGGCGCCGTTTGTGACATTCCTGTGTCCCCATCCGCCTCTCCTGACCCCTGTGGCCCGTCCCACGGGGACCGGCACACCAGGACCAGCGGCACCGGGGACCAGCGGCACACTGGAGGCTGTGCCCGCCCTGAGGGCAGCACCCTGCAGTTCCCGGAGCTGAGGCCGTGGACACGTCTGCGCAGGGCAGGGGTCAGCGTCGCCTAAGGAAGGTTTGGCCCCTTGTCCCCAGATCCTAGGAGCTGACATTTAAGCCCTTGGAACGTCCTGTCCAAAGAGAGCGTTCCCATGCACCTGGGGACCCGGGCCACGCGGGACAGACCTACAAGCGCGATCCACGGTGGGAGCCATTCCGGCCGGCAGTCCTGCACACGTGACCAGTCCCCAGTTCAAACCCTGGACACCAGGACTTGGGGGAGCACCCCGGGGCGGCGATGCTTCGTGCGTGCGGCCATGCGGAGCCACTGGCAGACCGAGGGCGCTGGGAGGCACGCCTGGTCCCTCTCGGGCTGTGTCCTACGTCTTTCCTGTTGCTCATTTTAACCTCCATCCTTTCGCTGGAACACACCCTAACCGTGACCACAGTGGCATCACCGAGTCCTGTGAGTCCTGGTAGCAAATTATTGAGCCTGAGCTGAGGGCGGTTTTAGGGGCCACCGGTCTCAAAGGGTGGCAATTACGTCGTGTTCCAACGTGAAACGCTTTGTAGATGTTTAAACAGTGACACCCCTGACTCCCGGCTTTCGTTCCCTGGGGCTGCCGTAAGGGACCGCCACAGCTGGTGGCCTGGAACAGAGGGCACGCACACCTCCAGGGGCCGGAGGCCGGAGGGCTGGCAGCGGGGGGTCGGCGGGGCCGCACTCCCTCCGAGATTCTAGGAAGGGCTGCCCCTTGCTTCCGCCGGCTCCCTGGCTTGTGGCCACAACACTCCAATCCCTGCCTCTGTCTCCTCGTCGTCTTCCCTGTTACCTCCGTCCCCTCGCCTCTCCTTGCAAGGACACCAGTCACTGGAGTTAGGGCCCTCATCCACACGTTCTCGTCCCAACCCTTAACTAACGAAGCCCACAAGGACCCTGTTCTGAGGTCGCGATCCGAGGCTTCGGGTGGACAGGAATTTGGGGGGGCACCCGGGGCCCACCCAGGACACGATCGCAGCCACAGCACGGTCACACGTAGAGAGAAAGACGCCGCTGCGTGGAAGGGGCGACGGCCAGGGCCCGGGCAGGTGGCGGTCACCTGCGTCAGCGTCAGGTAGATGCGGTCCGTGAGGGCCGTGATGACCAGCCTCCCGTTGAGGCCCATGTACTCGTAGCCGTAGCTGAAGGTCCCCGTGCACTGGCGGATGATCAGCTCGTCCGGTTCCCGATCCCAGTAAAACCGCAGCTGACTCTCCCACTCGAACTCCTGGGCCTCGAGAATGCTGGGGGGCGGTGGGGCGAGAGCAAGGCCCGGGGGAGGGTGAGGCGGAGGGGAGGGCGGATGCGAAGGAGGCCGGGGAC
>PVKZ01007392.1:0-23601 GCA_004027375.1 Macroglossus sobrinus | reverse complement strand
TGCAGGAAAGACGAGGGTGGCAAAAGTGACCGTTGGCAAGGGACGGCACATTGTCCCCCAGCTGTGGGAAAGTGCTCGGTGTGCAGACGCTTCCTTAAAACGGGCTTACAAGGAAACGCTCGCGATGGCCTCATTGAAGACCGTCGGCCGAACGGGACAGAAGGTACCTCAGGCCACATCCGCTTGCCCAGCCCCGGGGGCCGGCTCAGCGGCCCGTCTCGGGGGTGGTGGGGGCTCACCATGTGCACGCACCTCCCAGCGGGCGGGGGTGGACGCCCACGCCCCTCCCGAAAGCTTAGAGGGCCCCGGCTGGCAGAGCCGGGCAGTGGGCGGCGGGCGGCGGGGGCCTCTGGAGCCACCACGCAGGAATGCTGGGGCCTGGCTCCCTCTCCGAACCTGCCATATGGCCCTGCGTCCTGAGACCCAGGCTGGGAGCCAAGCAGGGGCCTGGGGCCCGGTCCACAGCCCTCCAGGCCCCTGCGTCAAGCCATTTGTCAAAGGCTTTGCTCACTTGGGGCTGGGGCCAAGCAGACGTCAGGGTGGGGGGCTCTTGGCAAAAGCGCCAGCCATCCTGAGATCAAAAGCCGTCCCCTGGCTGTCCTGCTTCTCCGTGCCAGGTGAGCCAGCCATGGCGATGGCCCTCCCAAGATGACCACGAGGGGCAGGGGCCTGACCACAGGGGGCGCCTGGAGGACCCACGAAGCCCCACAGCACAGAAGCCCCTCAGCGGGGCCTTCCAACGGGAGCTCCCCCCAGGACCCCGCTGTGTGCTCAGGGATCACGAGCTGCTTTGGCAGGGGCTGGAGCGAGGAGCGGGGAGGAAGGGTCTGCCCGCGGACGTGGCGTCTGCATCGAGAGGGGGAGACGGACGGGGCGGGCACGAGAGGGTCCCATGAGGACGACAGTCAGGCATCGCCCTCCACAGAGCACCCCATTTCTGGAGCAAGGAGGGCTAGGTACGAGTGAGCACGCTCTCTCCGTGGTGTGGCACGGGCGTTAGGGGCCAGGCTGTCACGCTGCCCGCGTCTGCCTTCTCGCTGCGGACAGGGCTGGTGGTGAGGCCGCGGGGGTGGACGCTGCGCTGCCCGGGGCCCCAGCAGCCAGCACCCGAGGGCAGGGCTCTGGGATGTCACCGGTGTGGGAAGCCCAGCACGGCCCGTCTGTGACCACTCTCATCTCCAGACGTGGCTGATAATTAGTCACCCGGGTCTGTCTTGATGGCACTGACCACGAGCAATGCCAATTAAACCTACGTTGGAACCAAAGTCTCCGGGGGGGAGTGGGGGGACACTCAGGGGAGGGGCCAGACCGGCCAGCCTCTCCTTGACCATCCTCGTCATCCCCATGAGGCCGGGCCCCAGAGCCACACTCGCAGCGAGGCTGACCTGTGCCGGGGGCCGGGCCCGGGGGTGGCTCACGTCTCGTCTGTGCTCAGGGCGGCTGCCGGTGCCCCGTTCTGCCGCTGAGGCGACCGAGGCGCAGAGTGTCCTGGCCTCACACGGACGTCCTTCCCTGTCACCTCCACGTGCTCCAGAGAAGCAGCCCCCGACGCCAGGGTGTGGAGGGGACCACAGACCCTGTCACAGACACGGACGCCGGGCGGGTTTGACCGCTCGCCCGAGGACACACAGCTACCAGGCTGGGCGCAGACCCCATGTCGGACATCCAAGTCCACCCGCCACCATCCCGATGCCGGCACCCCCTCCCCCCTGTCCCCCAGCCCCCCAACATCCGACTCGCGGCCACCGGAAGCCTGCTGGGCTCGGGCGGGCGCTCACCACGTAGAGCGAGGAGGGGAGCCACCCACTACGGACACCCCTGAGGGAGACAACGCCTCTTCTGGGGTGACTCGTGCACCCCCCAATTCAGGTCTGCCCAGAGCCCCAGGGAGTGGCCTTATCTGGAAACGGAGCCTTTGTGGACGGGGCTGGGGTGAGCCTGAACCCCAGGGACAGGTGTCCTCGTGAGAAGGGGCAGAGGCCGGAGCCCAGGCGCGGGGGGCCCCAGAGGCCAGAGGGGACCCCGCGGGGCCATCAGCACGAGCGCGGCCCTGCGCACACCATGGCCTCCGACGAGGGGAGCTCGGCGTCTGAAGGCCCCGCTCGCGGTCCTTGGCCACAGGGGACCCCCGGAAGCTCGCAGACACCCCGGCCCCTGGGTTTCGAGGGGAGGGGCCGTGCTGGCCGGCTCCCACCCTGCCACGGGGACCTCCTGATCCTGCCATGTAATCGACCAGCGGGGGATGGGGGTGAAACTGTTTCTAGACAAAAAGGGGGAAATGGCACTAGAACTCCACAGAGGGGCCAGGGCTGGGGCCGGGACCGGGGTGGACAGCCGCTCTGGGGCACGCGCCCCGCCTGCTGCCAGCCAAGCACGGCCCTCCCGCCAGTGGGGCCCTCGGCCACCCCTCTGCCAGCATCGCTCCCCCACCCCGGACGCCCCCACGTCCAGCCTGGAGCTCCCCTCCCCGGGCCGCTGTCCACCGGGACAGGCCGGGGCCGAGATCCGGTCCCACGTCCCTCCTCGGCCGTGTGGTCAAGCAGAGCCACCGCCTCTCAGCTATGCAGCAAAACTACGTCCCAATGGGGAGCAGGGCCGTGGGATCCCCAGGGCCCCCAAACGCATCCTCTGCAACTCGAAAACACGCCAAAGGCATCTGATTGGAGAGAGACTGATTCCCAGCGGGATGAGGGGGGCGGGGGGGGGGTTTCCAGTGCCCGTGAAACCCTCCTCAAGCCCGAGCCCACGACCCCCCGCGGGGGCCTGAGCGCCAGGCCTGCCCCCCGCCTGCTGCCAGCCCTGTCCCCCATCTCCTCAGGCCCGGCACACGCCACCTTCAGACGCCTCTGATGGCGACGAGACCCCCCCTCCAGCCCCATTCTGAGCTGACATCATGTGTCCCCGTCCTCACTCACCCCCGGACAGCCCCCCAGGCCAGAGCAATCTCTTTTGCCCAGGGGTGCAGGTCCCCAGATGGTCCTGAGCCTCGGCCCCCACCTCCGCCCCCAGGACGAGAGAGCGTGCGCAGGTGTGTGTGTGACACACACACCACGCAGAAGCCACGGGCCCCTGGGGCTGGCCCAGCACCCACAGACCTAGTTGACCATTGTTCTGAGAACGTGGGTTTAGGGGTCCCCATGGCCAGAGCAGGTCCCGTCGCTGCCTGTACCCCAGGAAACCCACTGGCCGCCAGCTGGGGGAGCACACCCCACTGAGCGACACGCTGTCACACTGCCCGGTAGCCCCCGCCCCGCAGCCCACAATTCAGCAAATGCTTCCCGTGGGCCCAGCCCACGTCACAGCCACCACACGGGGCCCCCAGGGTGTCAGGCCGCGGGATGAGCGAGTGCTCACCAGGGCGGCAAAGGCTGTGTGGCCGGAGGAGGGTCCCAGCGAGGCCTTGGGGTCAAGGCGGGCAAGGGAGGAGACAGCTCTGTAGACAAGGGAGGGAGGGAGGGAGGGAGGGAGGGAGGGAGGGAGGGAGGTTCCGGACAGAGGCAGGAGGGTCCAGGCGGGACCTCTGGGGACGCCCGCTGCTGGAGCTCTGCTGCCCTCCACTGGCCATGCGGTGGCACTGCGCTGCGCCGGGCACCCTCTCTCCAGGTGTGTGTGCATAGTACCTGGCCGGCCCTGCCTCTGGACACCCAGGGCCCTCACCTGTATGCAAATCACCTGTGGGGCCCCAGCCAGCAGGGACACAGAGAGAACCTGCGTTGCTTGTCACCGAAGCTGGCTCTGCGTGTGTCTGGTGCATTGACAAGGTGCCCGGCCTGGGCCCACAGGAGGCCCTTGGCACCAAGCTGGGGACAGTGCGGGCACCAAAGCCAGGTCTGCACATGGCTGCTGCTTCTCTGCCACGCACCTCGGGGAGGGGGAGGGGGCTGCTCAGCACCGTCTCCGGGGATTTCTCGAAAGGTGCCACCTCACCCTCGAAATGAGAGGCGTGTCAGGGCCCCCGCGCCCGAGTGCCAGCCCAGGGTGGCTGGACCTGAGGGGTGGAGGCCACCGGCCAGGCCAGCTCTACCTGTCGGGTGCCAGGAGAGGTGAGCAGCAGCCAGGGGCTATCATGGCTCCACCAGGGGCTGGTCAGGAGCCCCGCCACCCCTCCCTCTGCCCCCGCTGTCCCCACTCAGAGGACAGCGGCACCGTGAGGACAGGCAGGCGCCACACCAGGCGTTTTGACTCGCCTTATCCCCACGAGGTCACTTACACCCCTTCTCACTCCCCGGGAGACGGGGCTAGCGAAGGGCCCAGCCACGGGTACGAGGAGCCCCGTGATCGAGCCTGGCATCTGCGGTGGGGGACACCGCGCCCGGGCTGGCACGTCGGCCTTCTTAGTGTCACTCTTCCAGCCTCCCGCTGAGGACTCCGGGAGCCCTGAGCCACTTTGTGTGGAAAAAAACAGGAGAAAGTCACAAAGAGCCAAGTCTGCCCGCCCCCTGACGCACACCTTGTCACACCTGTCACCTACTGCTGTATGTGGCGACAGGCAGAGCCACGGGGACCGTGTGGCCCTCCTGTGGGGACTCACTAGAAATGCAGGTTCCGGGCCCTCCCACCGCAGACCTTCTGAGAGTGGGGGGAGGAGGGGGGAGCAGGGCTGTGCATGGTGACAGCCCCGTCTCCACTCCAGGAGTCTGAGAGCCGCCGACCCAGCGCCTTAGGGCCACAGAACAGTGCCCTCGCCACGGTTCTGCTGTCGGGAGCTCCTGTCCCCGATAAGTGCACACGCCTGTACCTGGGAGGCAGCCAAGGCCAGGGCGGCAGGCCCGGCAGTCTGGCTCACCTGGCGACAGGTGCTGCCGGGGCCAGGCCCAGATTAGCCAACTGCTGCGGGACCCCACTGGGGCTCCGATCGTGTTACGAGGAGAACAGCGGGGCCCCCGACGTGACTGGAGGGCCGGGGCGCGCGCCGCCCGCAGCGACCGCTGGCCGCTTTGATGTGGGCGCCGTCCAGCCCCACGCCGGGCCCCCCTCGCCCCCGCCACTCGTCAGAGCTCTGCGGTGTGCCTGCCGTCCACCCTCCTTCCTTTCAAGCGCGGGGCTGAGCCAACCTTTTCATAAGAAGAACCACCAATTATCTCCGAGGCAGGAAACCGAGCCGGGCTGTGGGGCGAGCACAGGCTCCTCCTCGCTCTGCTGTGCGCAGACCACATGAAAGGCCCGAACCCCCTCGCTGGGCCTCTGCCCTGGGGTTCCGGCGACAGATCGGGCCGGGTCCTGCCCCCATCCAGCTGCCAGGGCCCGGGACCACACGTAGGGGGAGCCTGGGGCCCTCCACGTGACGGCCGTGCACCCACGCGATGGTGACACCCCCGGGACTGCGGGGCTGGCAGACGCCCCGCGGGGAGGTCTGACTCCCAGGGGTGCCGAGGACCCTCCCAGCCCACCCCGGCCCCTCGCCGCTGCCCGCTGCCCACTGCCCACGGCTCCTCAAAGCCAGGGCCATGGTGACCCCTCGCTCCCGCCCCCACCCAGCAGCTCACATGACTTCTCCCCTGTGAATGCCCAAAACCACCCGGTCCCCACGTCCCCGACAGTGTCATTTCGCTCCACCGGTCCCTCTGCCGTGGAGCCGTCCCCGCGGCCCGCCTCGGGCATCTCTGTCCTGCTCGCTGCCTTCGTCATGTTCGCATTTGGCGTGGACGAGGCTGTAGGTGACACTTCCACACTGTAGGGACCTTCTCCACCCTATGACTGTGAACCCCGGCCAGCTCCAGAACGAGAACGTCACGGGGGGCTGGCACGCACCCGTGTTGCCCTCACAGCCCTGCACACACCGTCCCCGTGTCCCCGAGGGGTGACCACTCCGTGGGGTCACAGGCCGGCGTGTGCATGCCACACCGTGTCCAGGTTAACTGTGGCTCAGGGTTTTGTCATCAGTACTGAGCAGCACGGAGGCTTCCAGAATCTTCTTTGCTCGCCTGGCATCGTGCTTCTGAGATTCCTCCAGGGAGTTAACTTTGAGGCTGGAGTCTATCCATGTTCACTGCTGTATAATATTCCCCCCGTGTGGCTACACCACCACGGCTAAGTGTTCGCTGGGGACATTCACACGGTGTCCGGCCACCCGGCACACCTGCACGCTCCCAGCAGGATGAGGCGTGTCACGGCCAACGGCGACAAAGGGCGCTGTCACTCCAACGAGGCTGCGTCCGTCTAAACCGCCTCCCAGCCACGCCGAGAAGCGCCGGCCGTGCAGACGGCCCCCCGCCCAGCCCTGCGACACACAGTGAAGACGTGCCCTCACGCTGTGTCGCGAATCGCTAAGGCGCTTCAGCACCCGCTCACTTAACCCCGGGCCCCAGCCGTTCGCGTTTCTGAGGAAAGCCAGGTCTGGCCCGGTTTTGCTGTTGGTCTCTTTCTTGTTTACCTAGAGGCGCTCTTCACGGGGTCCAGACGTTAAGTCCTTCACCCACGAAACCTGCTACCAATGTCCTTTCCCAGCTGGGACTTGCCTCCCCCACGGCACCCTTTACAGAAAGTCCCTAACTGAAGGCACTGAGTTTCTACGTATTTTCCTGTTTGCCGTGCACGCACGAGGCCGTCGTATGGCGGGATGGACTTCCGTGGTAGCTGGGGGGCTGGGACCCAAGTCACCGTTTTTTCACACGAGCTGGAACTTCTGACAGCACGACTGACCCAGCGCTCCTGCCCCCCGCCCCCTCCCCGACTCTCTGCACCTAAGTCCCGGCCACGTGCAGGGCTGCTTCCAGCTCTCCTTCCCATCCCATTGTCCCTCTGTCCCTGCACCAGTGTCACACTCGCTGTCTTGGTCACCGTTATCTTTACAGTAAGACAGAGACGCTGGGAAAAAGGGCCTCAAACCATGTTCTTCTAGAGAAGTCACTGAGCTGCTTTCGCTCCTAAGATTTATGGCAGTTTGTCCACCAGCTGATTGGATTTCGTGGGTGAAAACAGCCTTGCGTTTAGGATTATAACACATTTCTGAATTAACCTGGGGAAGACTGACGTTTTTATGTCAACTCTTGCTCCCCCCTGAGGATAGGAAAACGCTGCCGTGGGCAGAATTCTAAGATGAACCCCGATAACCCTCACCCTTGTGAGGTGTGGGCAGACCTGTGAATATGACACAGCCATCACTCCCGGGGTTGGGTGATGTTCTAAGGCAGCGGTCCCCAACCTTCCTGGGACCAGGGCTCCCATGAGAATCTAAAGCCTGAGGATCTGAGGCGGAGCTGAGGCGGGGATGCTGGCCCTGGAGAGCGGCTGCAGATACAGATGAAGCTTTGCTCCCTCGCCCGCCACTCCCCTTCTGCTGTGCGGCCCGGTTCCTTACAGACCATGGACCAGTACTGGTCCACGGCCTGGTGGTTCGGGACCCCTGCTCTATTGCACAGCTGACGTTAAGAAATGGAGATCATCCAGCTCTCCCTGAAGAAGAGATTCAAAGACTGACAGAGATCCGATGTAATTCACGGCAGGGTCTGGAAGAGGAAAGATAAGACGGATGTGTGTGTGTGTGTGTGTGTGTGTGCTCCCCAGCTCTGCCACTTGGAACTCGTGAGCAGTGACACCCCCGCAGCACAGAGCACACCTCACACCACGTCCTGGCACCCACACACCACTCGTGCTCAAAGCCACGGGGCTTCCACGGAGAAACGGCTCAGTCCAGGGCTGGAGCCAGGAAGGGTCGGGACGAGCCCGGGCAACTTTTCATGCTAGAAAGCGAAGAAACAGTCACAGGATGGCAGGCCCGAAGCGGAGGGACACAGAAGTTAGCCGAAGGGGTCCCCCCTAGCAAATGAGGTCAACTTGAACATCAAATTAAACACGGCGATGGGCCTACCGAATACAAGAACCCAGCGTCCCCACAGTGCAAGCCGGGACGGGAGGGCGCGGAGGGTGGGGGCAGCACGGGGAGAAGTTAGATGACGGACACTGGATGTTGCTTCAAAGCGCCTCCCCACGTCGTCCATTGCAAGGGGAGAAGATTACACTGGGCAGCCGGGCAGCACCACCTCAACCAGAGGGTGACAGTGGACACCAGCCACAGGACGGAGTGAAATGCACGACACCTGCCCACGTGCGCTCCTGTGACATTCCTGCAACGCACGCCACAGCTGACGCTCGCCAGGACGAAAGCACGCGTCAGCCCAGCGTGGGGCCAGCTACACCAGCGCAGACCTGTGACAGCGCCTGTCGGGGGAGGGGACAGGAGTGGGCCCCAGGGGAGCTGTGACCAGGAGTCGGCCGCGAGGCAGGACCCAACGGCGGCCGTGCCCGACCTTCCCGGCATCTGGCTCCCGCAGGAAGGGGTCCCTGCTGGCTGCACTCCTGCCCCAAAGCGGGGAAGGGAAAGAGAATCAGCCCCACAAACTGCTCTCCAGGGATTCGGGGAAAAAAAGTTATTTTTACTGGATTTGCAGCTTTTCTCTGCGTTTGCAGTTGATTCTATGTTGTCACTAATAACATCAGTAAAAATGAGCAAAATCGAACGTGTGGCCGTGCCCTGCACCTGCCTCTCCCACCTCCCCAACCTCTCAGAGCAACCTTGCCTGGGAGGGAGGGGTGGGCCCCAGGAACTCACAGGTGTGACTGGGGAAGCAGCCCTGCCCGGTGACAGTGAGAACAGGCAGACAGGGCACCCAGGCGAGAGCTCGCTGGAGACGCTCCAGGCAGCCGGGGTCTCCAGCAGGGTGGGACAGGGAGCAAGACCGACCCCATGGGGCTGCACGTGCTAGCTGGCCAGGATGACGGCCTCCCTGGTGGGCAGGGGGCTTCAGGGGCCACCCAGGTCCCTGCCTCAGCCACGCACCCAATCCCTGCTCTGGTGGGCGGGGCTCCAGGCCACGGGCACGCACACCACCCTGGCCCACCCGTGATCCCTCTGCTGCCCGCTCGGCTGCTCTCCAGGTGGCCGACACTCCTCCCCCCACCTCCCAAGCCTGCCTGACACGCAGGCCAAGGCTCCCTGGCCCGTGGAGACACTGGCCCCTCCTGGGACCCTGGCCCAGGCCACTGTGACCCTCCTTGTCTCCCTCAGGGAAGCGATGCCGGCTCCGGTGTCCTCGACTCCTGCCAACGTGCTAGGTGACCACAGGGTCCGGCAGGATTTGAATGGGCCCCTGTACCTCATGCCCGGCCAGGGCCCCGAGAGTGACCAGGGCCTCTGCAGCCACAGGAAACCCCGGGCGGCCTTCCCGAGCAGACGTCCCCAGGGCAGCGTGGTGGCGCCCAGCGGCCATGCCCAAGCTCAACCTTGTCAAATTCTGCCCTGGCCCTCATCGGAACAGGGGCCAGGAACCCAGCTCCATTTGAAACTGACGGAGGGAGCCTGACCTGTGGGGGCCGAGAGATGCACCCCCCCACCCAGTACCCGCAAGACCCTGGCTTAGCATCAGATGGCACAGCATGACCACACTGGCTTGTCACCCCTCCTGAGGGCAGAGCCAGCCCCTCTGGCCAGCACTGTCTCCCTGAGCCCAGTGTGGCGCGTCCAGAATTATTTCCCTGTGACAGTGAACTCAGAGGACACTGTTCTGCACACAAGCCGTGGAGCGGGAGGGGCTGCGATACGCACGGGACACCCCACCGAGGTGCCTGCTGGAGCCAGGCTCACGCGGGTGGACGAGCCCGCAGCCCAGACAGCGAGGCAGGGGGACAGCGGAGACACGCGGGCCTCCAGGGGGCCTCGGAAAAGCCGCGAGCCACCTGGGGGGGTGGGGGTCCAGCTCGCACTGAAAACGAGGACGAGGGAACTGGGTCCCACCACGCGGTGGCGCCCGCGGCCTGGGGAGGCGGACGCACAGCTACGCTGACAGCGGTGGTCCGGGGGGGCGGGCACCCCTGTCCCCAGAGCGCAGCCCATGTGAGGGCCCTAAGACGCTGCTCTCTCAGCTAAACTTTCCTGTACCCCAGGTCGCAGACAGGACTTCCAGGCGGTGGGAGGCGACACGCACGGAGGATGTCGCCCACGCAAATTCCGGCCCCCAAAAGATGCTCTGGGAGCTACGGCCCATCCCTCAGCAGGAGGAGGCCACCCGCCACCTGGACCTGCGGTGGCTCGAGTGACAACGTGTCCTGCCAGGCACGGCCCACCTTCCCCTCGCCTCGTCCGGGCACCGGCGGCGTACACGCGCCTTCCTGCGACTCAGAAAACGGGGCCCTGCGCCCGAGCACACCCCTGCGGCCGGGGGCCCTCCGCGGCCTCGCCCGACAACCCTGCCCAGGCCGCAGGCCGGAGCTGTCGGGGAGAAGAACCCCACTTTCCACCAGACCCGACCCCCAAAGAAACACGCGCAGTCACATTCAGGCGAGCCACACCATAATTAAACAGTCAAGATTCGCTTCGTGTGAAACCCCCAGGATCCCAAACGGACACCCCAGAAAGCCGCCGGCCGCCCGTGCAGGGCCCGGGGTGCGGGGCCGGGGTGGGGGGTCCGGTCCCGGCCACCGCCGCTCGCTCCGCACAGCGTCCCGAAGGTCCCCGCGCAGCCCCCCTTCCTGTGCTCAGAGATGGAAAGGCTGCTCACAGGACGGGGTGGCGTGGCATTGTGTGATGTGACGTGTGTGACGTCACACGGCGTGATGCGGCGTGACGTCATGTGGCGTGACGTCACATGGAGATATGCGGCGTGACGTCACGAGGCGTGGCGTGGCGCGGACCCGCCGGAAGCGCCAGCGCCCGGCCCGAGACGCAGCGGGGAGGCTGGCGGCGGCGGTCCCAGCAGCGCTGCGGTGGCCCACGGGCCCCGGCTCTGTCCCAGCCTCAGGTGGATGGACTCGGTGTGCGCAAGGACGTCTCTCCCTCCGGGCCACGACGGGCATCCTGTGACGGGTCCCCAGGCCACGTTGCCTCCATGCTGCCCCAGCCGGGAAGGCGCACCGGATGTCACCTGCACAGCTGCAGGTGCGGGTGACGCTGCAGCTTCTCCATCAGCTCCTCCTCCGTCGGCTCCTCCAGGACATGCCTGCGGAATCGGGGCGATCGGCACTCTGGAGACGCCCCGGGGCCTTCCGGGAGCGCGATCGGAGCTGGGGACGGCTGCGGCCGTGCCCTCAGAGACGTGCACAAGGGGACAGGGCAAGGACCGGGGACACAGGACCTAGACCCGTCTTCGGGATGCTTACACAGCACTCTTAAGAGCCCAGGAGAACACCCCTCCACGCTGGCTGCTGACACAGGACAGAGAACAGCTGTGACAGCATAGCCAACGCTCCTGGCGGGACCTGGGGCTGCCCAGAGCTGGGCTGTCTCTGGGACCACTAGCACCTTTCCCGACGAGAGAGAAACCGCTACCACAGAGCAGAGGCACGGGGTGTCCCTGGGCCACCTGTCCGCATCAACCAGCCCAGTCGCCTGGAGGCTCACGCACCTGAAGGGTGCTTCCTTAAACCCGCCCAGCTGGAACAGGACTAACTCCACTCACCCCTCACCCCTCACTCCTGACCCATCACCCGCAGCAGGAGCTGAGGAGCTGCTCTGGGTCCCCACCGTGACCCCGGCTGGGACTTCCCCCGGCAGGAGGCAGGTAAGGTGGGGAGTGTCACCGTCACAGAAGACACTTGCCTGCCCGCTCCCTGCCGCCCCTCCCCCCCTCCTCGCCCAGGGGCCATGCACCTGAACAAAAGCTCCAGAGCAGACATGTCATAGATGGGGTCCGGGTCCCTGGCGAGGGACGGCAGATGACCGCGGCGGTCCCACTTGTGAAGGAAGTTCTGGGATGAGGAGGGGTGCAGGGAGGCCAGTGAGGGTGGGCCCTGCAGGAAAACAGCCCCACCCCCACCGCCCCCAGTGTCCACCCCAGAGACCCGGGTCCAGAGCTAGCAAGGCTACCAGACCCTGCAGGAGCCACCTGCCCAAGCCACCTTCTGACCCCCACCAGCCTCAGCCAGGGGACCTGACAACGAACACCCACAGGTCAACCATCAGGGCGTGCCAAGAGCCTCCCAGCAGCCACGCGGCTGCACTGAGCCCCGCGAGAAGGACAGAGCCTAAAGCCAGGGCCACCCAGACAGGCCCAGACTGTCCCGTCTGCGCCCTGGGTGAGCCGGCCAGCAGCATTGGCCCTGTCAGCAGGTTGGAGGGCCCCGTGGAACGGCCCGGGCAGGAGTCTCCGCTACCTCCAGAATCAGAGCCAGAAACAGGTTGACCCAGACGACAGACGACACCAGCCACCACAACACGAAATAGACCTTCGACCACCTAGGGAGGACACGGAGGCGGCGGCCTGAGCAGAGGGGGGCCTTTCAAGCACACACCAGCCCCACCCGGAGTGGGGACTTCAGGTGTGGGACAGCTCTGCTGAATCCCGACCAGCAAGCAATTCATGATGTCGTCATTCCCACTTTAGAGATGACCAAACCCAGGAATGGCCAAGGAAGCGTCCAACGTAGCAGGGCCAGCAGAAGGCGGAGGCAGGGCTGGGACCCTGGACCGTCCCCTGGGCTGGCCTGAGCTCCTCCAGCCCCCCCATCCCCCACCAGGAGTTCCCCAGAGCCGCTGGCTGGCTCCTCCCATGCCCCCCCAGAGATGCCGGGAGGTGTGACCCCCAGTCGGGGGCAGAGACGCAGGACGAGGGCCTCGCACCGTGACGACAGGGGAGGGGCCCCGGGCGGGCACTCACGGGCCTGCGTAGCGCCGATAGGCGTCCAGGAACACCTGCCAGTTGTTCACCACCATCACGTTCCACAGCGTGACCAGGGCGGCCTGCGGGCAGCGGCCACGTGTCCGGGAGCGGGTGGGAGGCAGGGAGGGGTGGGGGTCCCGGGGAGCAGGGGGTGAGGGGCTCACCGCAAAGTCATCGAAGTTGTTGGCCCAGTACTCCAGCTGCTCGTAGCTCCCGCAGGGCGCTGAGCTGTTGTCAGGGGCCAGGCTGGGGACAGGACCACAGGGTCAAGGGCAGAAACGGACACACGAGCCAGGCTGCCCAGCCCTGCCTGCTCCCCGCAGAGCACGGGGCCCTCTGGCCCCGAGGGAGGGTGAAGACGTGCCCCGACCTCCCTCTGTGGGGGCAAGAGCTGTGGACACGCCCGAGAAACAGCGGGAGGAGCCGTCTGGAAGCACCAGGGCTGCTGGCACCACCTGCACCGCCCCCCTCTGCCAGCACGGGGCCCGGCCCCCCAGGACCAGACGGGGGCGTGTGGGGTGCTGCTCTGGGCAGGCCAGGGAGCATTCAGCCCAGACCCGAGGGGGTCTGGGAGCGGGGAGGGGAGAGGGAGGCAAAGGAAGAACGGAAGGAACCAGAGGCCCCCTCCGGGGAGCTAGCCCGCACCCCCACCGAGGCCGCCACCTGCGCCTCCCACCTGTGCCAGCCCCACAGGCGCTGCCTTAGGCCCCGGCAGGCGCCCTCACCTGCCGCTTCCGGGAGGAGCCACAATGACGCCCCGGAACAAGGTGATGCCTATGATGGCAAAGACGTAGTACACCACCTGGGGAGGGGGCCGCGGTCAGCACCCCACAGGTGTGGCACAGAGCCCCGCTGGCTTGTGAGGGCTCCCAGCCCCGGCCACCGTCCCCAACCATGGATGCCGCCGGCCTCCCACGGGGGACGCTGGGGCCCTGCTCCCAGCCACCCCCTCCTAGATGCCACCGTGCCCCAAAGGAAGAGGACAGGATGGTGGCCGGAAGAAAGGAGGGAGCAGCCACCACCAGGGGAGTATCAAAGATGCACGGGGGCCCAGGGCAAAGGCCGAGGAAGCCGAGGCTGTGTGCCCGTCCCCCAGGACCGGGCCAGACGGCCAGAAGGTGGTCCCCGACAAGGCGGCCCCAGGGAAGGGTGGGAAGTGGTCAGGCCTGTCCAGAGGAGAGTCCCACCATGCTCCCCACGTCCACCAGGGGGCGTCTGGGGTGCGTCACAGGGCAGCTCCCGCCAGTCAGAGGAGGGGCTGCTGCTGACCAGTGCTTTGGTCCAGAATGTGGGCGGGGCGGGGCACACCCTGGGCTGACCTAGCCCCTCCGGTGCCAACAGGAGTGGGGAGAGGGGAGTGTCTGCTGCAAGCTTCTGTGTCTAGCATCCCATGACAAGTGCAGAACAACTCAGGGCCCCCCTCCCAGGTGGCTCCCCACCCCCCATGGTGTTTAAAGGACAAAAAAGCCAAGAGCAGCAGCGTCTACACAGCAGGGCACCCCCAGCTCATCACCACTGTCACCATCTCTCCTGTCCACCGGGACTCATGCCTGGAGCAGCACCAGGGTCCCACGTGCTCAGGGGCCCCCACCTGGGCTGGGACATGGGGCAGAGCCAGCAGCACCCCAGGGGGAGGCTGGCCCGGGAGGGGGGCGGGTACATCTCTGTTCCCTGAGTTCCTGAAGTCCCCCCCAAGAAAAGGAGAGCTGACCGAATCCTGATCTGGGGTCCGTGTGAGCTTTGGGGGCCCTGGCGTCTCTTATACCTGTTCACATCAGTTTCTCAGTGTGACCTATGACCCAGAAAACGGGGAATTCGAAAGTGACAGAAAAGCGCTCGGGCACAGAGGAGACACTGGCTTCCTGCCCCGGCCCTGTGCTCCGTCACCTGGACACCCCACTGCTACCCCGACGCCCGGTTCCGTGCGGCCCGTATGGGGGCGGGGGGCACACTCACCACCAGGATCCCGCCGAAAGCCTGCATGTTCTTGATCAGGCCCAGGATGGTGCTGGCCACCACAGCCATCAGCTGCGGACGGGAGAGACGTTCCTCCCGGGCCCACGGGGGTGGCACCGGCCCTGCCACCACCCTCCCCCCAGGAAGGCGGGTGAGTCCACACCGACCCACACAGCTGTACACACGTCCCAGAGCCACGCCTCCGCTGCCACACACCTGTACACACACCTGTACATACACCTTTACACACAGCTGTACACACACCCCAAAGCCACACTTCTGCTGCCACACACCTGTACACATACACAGCTGTACACACAGCTGTACACACAGCTGTACACACGCCTCAGAGCCACGCCTCTGCTGCCACACACGTGTACACACACCTGTACATATAGCTGTACACACACCCCAGAACCACACCTCTGCTGTCACACACCTGTACACACACACACAGCTATACACACATCTGTACACATAGCTGTACACACACCTGTACACACAGCTGTACACACGCCCCAGAGCCACGTCTATACAACTGCATACACACACACCCGTACACACAGCTGCATACACGCCGCAAGCCACCCAGCCTCAGCGGGGTCTCGGCTCCAAGTCCCTGTGGCAAAGCCCCAAGAGCAGGACAGACCACACTGCCCGCCACCCCACTGAGGCTGGGGCTAGCTCCTCACTGGTCTGGGGCGTCCAGGTCAGCCCCTAGTGCCCGAGCCTGGGGATGGAGCCTCAGGGATGCACCCCTCGCACCCAAACCTGACCCCGAGAAAGGCTTTCCAGTCAGCCCACTTACCCCACCCGAGACGTGAGACAACCCTGACGCTGGATGCGAGCAGGTGGAAACCACGTTGTGTGTGTGCGTGCGACTGTGAGCATTGTGGGTGTGTATGCGTATGCAAACTGTGTGTACGCATGGTCAGGGGCCACCCCGCTCCTGCGCTGGGCGTCCCGGAAGTGAGCGCCCAGCCGGTGCCACCTCTGCCCTGTTTCTGACTCAGGACACTTGGAACACTTGGTCTCAAGGGCTGCTTCCTGCCCCTCACAAATGCCAGGGCCCCAAGAAGCTTGCAGCTCGCCCCCGCCCCCCTGCAACTGGCCAAAGGCCTCACGCCAGTCAGAACACTGGTCCTGGCCCCGCCCTCCACACGTCTGCTGGACCCCTCACTGCTAACGCCCCCCAGGGGCACCCAACGTGTGCGGGGCTGGGGCGCACCCAGAGGGTGGGGACCGCTCCCTGCGCAGGCCCGCCCCCCCCCAGACGCGGGGGGTGGCAGGGCGGGGCAAGGGCCGGGGTGGGGGCGGGGTGGGACTCGGGCAGGGGCGGGGGGGGGCGGGGGGTTGCGCGCGCACCTTCATGCCGGGGACCATGCGCAGGAAGCGGAACACGATGAGCATGTTCGCCAGGCGGACCATGTCCCACAGCGACAGCAGGCCGCGCGGCGCCGGCCTCCTGCGAGGACACGGGGACGCGGAGGTCGGGGGCGGCCCGGACGCGCGCGGGCGACAGACGGGGGAGGGCCAGGGGTGCCACAGAACGCACCGTGGCCGCCGGCCAGGATGGCGCCCTCGTGGCAGGGGCAGAGCCCGGAGGCGCACGCGGCAGCCACAGGCCGGCTGGCCCCCGGGCCCTCCACAGCACAGCCCCTCACGGCGGCCCAGGCCCAGCCAACCCACCGTCCTACACAGGGGCCCCCCGAGGGCCCAGACACTGGACGCCCCGCTCAGGGCCCAGCAGAGCTGGGAGACACTCGGCCCCTGACCCGCAACCACACGTCCTGTCTGCTGACGCCCCCCTTTGGCGCCGTCTTCTGTCCCATCCCGTCCCTTGCCCCCGAACTCATCACCTGACCCTGTCCCCTTGGTGTCCCCCAGGGCCTCACCACGCTCTCACTTCTCACCCAGGACGTCACCCCACGGTCCTCAGACAAGTGCAGGGCGGCTGTGAGCGCACGTCACACACAGGTGTGCCCGCCCCGCTCGGCCGTCAAGGCCGGCGCCAGCCCTGCCTGTCTCCCCGACAAACTCTCCCGGCCACCCCGCTTCTCAGCTCAGACGAAAGCCAGCCGCAGAGGTGCCCGCGGACGGGGCCACCCCCGGGCCCGCGGCCGGCACGTGTGCTGGCTGGGCCACTGCATTCTGGCCTGCACAACCCGATGGCTGCCATGAGCCACACCACGAGACACCCCTGGACCCCTGGCAGACATCTGCTGGCCGGAATCGAGGGTACTGGGGTCACACAGCAGCGAGCCCCAGGCCCCGCCCATGCCATCTTACAGGGAGGTAAACTGACACCCAGATGGGGAGATGACGCCCAGAGTCACACGCCTTCCAGCCAGAGAAGGGCCCGGCCCAAGTCCAGCGTCCACGGGTCGCCCGGGCCCTGAGCTGGGGCCCCTCTGCTTCCGCCTGCAGTGCACCTGGGGCCACACGTCCCACCTGGGGCTGGGCCTGCTGCAGCTGGAGGGGCACCTGACAGCCTCTGGCCACAGCTCTGGGGCCAGCGTCCTGAGAGAGAGCCGGGGTCTGCCCCCACCGCCCCGGGGGCGTGAGGCACGGAGCCCCCATCAGCCCTGAGTCCCAGCAGACTGAGCAGGCAGGCCGGCCGCAGGCCAGCGGCCACCCCTTTTCCCTGGGCACCGCGGGCACCGCTGCTGCAGCCCCCCTCCCGGCTCCCCAGTCACATACCAGCCGGGGTGCGGGAACCCGTACAGGGCCAGAGTCGAGAGCTCCAACACCTGTAAGCACAGGAGAAGAGAAAGCGTCGCTACGGCAGTGCCAACCTCGGTGGCTTCAGACGAGACGGAAGCTCCTGGTAGCACGTCCTCCCCAGGGGGAGTTTCGGGGGGGGGGGATCGGAGCTCGGTCCTTGTCCCCATGGGTCGGTTCCCAATGTCAGGACCTCCTGAGGCTGAGACAGTCTCTGGTCTCAGGAATCAGGGGGCCACACTCGGAGTGGGGGGGACAGGGGAAGGCTGGCGAGTCCTGGGTGCAGAAGACCAGACAGAGCCCTTCGGGGGGACCTCTGCTCCCGTCCCCAGGGCCCCGCGGCTGTCCTCAGACGGGAGTGAGTGTGGCCCAACACCACTGCCATGCCCCGCCACCAGCTCTGGGGAAGGCGGTCGGACACTTCCCGAGGGCGGCTGGTGCCTGAGATGGCTCCCGCCCTCCGTCCACCCTCGTAAAGGTCCCACTGTCCCTACGGCATTAGAGGCTGTGCCCGGGGCTGGGGTGGCCGGTGAGGGTTCCATCCAGGACCCCCGGGGTCAAGAGAGGCAGCCTGACCCCTCCACACCCAGCACCCCCCATCGGCCGCCCACCAAGCACTGCGCTGGGTGCGGGGAGCCAGCCGCTCAGTCATGGAGCCCAGACGCCCGTGGCCCCAGCCCTCAGGGGCAGCCTGGGGTGGACACGGCGCAAAGCCCAGGTGGCACACACCCCCCGCCCCGAGAGCCCAGCGCCTCGGCCCCCGCGGGAGTTACCAGCAGCACGACGGTGAGCAGCCCGTCGAACACGAGGCTGAGGTGGGACAGGTAGCCCCGCGGGCCCAGCGCGAACACCTTGAGCAGCATCTCCGCCAGGTAGTACAGGACGAAGACGCAGTTGAGAACCTGAAAGAGGCAGCTCAGCCCCCGCACTCGGCCCCCGGCCCGCACGGTCACACCGTCGTTCCGCTCAGCCTGAGGGGGCCTGGGGCCTCTCGAACCCTGGCTGCCCCCCGAGTCTCTCTCACGCCCTTCCCTCCGCTGTCCGCGCTGCACAGCCGGCTACGCCCCGCTCACCCGGGCCTCGCACGCGGCCTCTCTGCCCGCGCCAGCCTCCCGGCCACCCCACGACGGACGAGTCACTGGCACTAGAATGGCCCTGCCTCCCAGCAGGCCCGGGGCCCAGGCTGCACCCTCACTCTGCTGGTGGATCCCCGGCCCCCCACGGGGGGCTGCGAAGCGCGGCGCTCACCCCCAGGATGAAGTCGTCACGGTTACGGGGCGGCACGTCTGCGTCCCAAACCAGGAACACCTGCGAGGCAGAGGGCACGGCTCACCGCCGGGGTCACCGCCGGGCTCCCCGAGGCGACCGGCAGGGCCAGGGCCAGGGCCAGGGCGGGCAGCGGCAGGGCGCCCCGCACTCACGCAGATGGACACGAGGTTCGCAAGGACGACGGCGTTGCCCAGGTAGTCGAAGCAGCGGTGGCCGAAGAGGAGCTGGGCGCTCTGCAGGAGCGGGGACCGGTACTCGGGCCGCGGCGGGTGCTGGGGGCGGGGGGGGACACACGTGCTCAGAAACGCGGGCCGGCCGGCCGGGGCCACCGGGGGCCCGACAGTGCCCGCACCCCCGAGTCTGGGCTTCAGCTCCCTCCGGCCTTACCTCCCACCCCACTCCACCCGCCGCAGGAAGTCACCTCCACACAGACGCTTCCACGCACAAAGATGCTCGCCGCAGCCTTTAACGCGCCGAGGGCGAGGGCGACACCCCCTCGCCGCCCCGAGGCCGCACGGAGGCCGCGACGGCCCCTCCACGGCCACCTTAGACATGCGCAAAGCGTTTCCCGGGGAGCGTCACGCGAAAAAATAGGAATTACATCCTGGGAGCGATGGAAACAGTGCACAGCAAAGCAGGCTGGACAGACAGGCGTGGGCGGCGGCCGAGACGACCGCGAGGACACGCCCCACGGGCGCGAGACAACCACGGGCGCCAGACGGCCACCAGGCGGCGAGCGCGGCAGCCAACGGGAAGCCACGCCTGCACGGGGCCACCGACCACGTGGGGCCACCAACAGCACAGGGCCGTTTACACCCGGTCCCCGTGCACCCTCGGCGCTGCCACAGAAGCCACGTTTCAAGGGCTCGACGGCCAAGTGCGACCCGTGGCTACCGTATCAGACGGGTGGGGAAGGAGCATTTCATCCTCACAAGAAGTCCCACAGGACCACGGAAAGATCTAGAAGACACTGCCGAGTATGAAAGAGGAAGCTGCAGAGTGACTATTACGACCCGTGGCCTCTGGGCTCCCACTCGTCCCGACGCCCGCCCCGCCGCCCCGGGCAGGGTCCTCGTCCACGGCGAGCACGAGGGGGGGGCCTCCCAGCGGGGGCACGGTGGGCAGCAGCGTGCTGGGGGACGAGGACACCTGTGACTTTCGTCCCAGCCCTGCGCCGGCACCTGCCTGCCCCCCACCCCCGGGAAGAGTGTTTCCTAACGCCAGACACGTCAGCACCCAGACCCCGCCCCAAACCACAGACCCCAAACCCGGGTGCCGCAGGAAGACGGACGGACACCCACGGGCCACGGCCAAGACGTGAGGTGCGTCAGCATGGCAGTGTCTGCCCGCGCGTCCCCACAACCACCTCCCGTGCCCCACGGTAGATGCTACTGAGAAGGGACACCCCAAGCGATGGCGTGGCGAGCACGTGCGACGGGCTGAGCAGGGCCTGGCTCGGGAGACCCCAAAGGAGTCCAGGAGAGCACGACCCCAAGAGCACCGGCCCTGACAGCAGCCCGAGGCGCGGGGACAGACGACGAGAGCGGAGAGGTTATGGGCTGAACTGTGTCCCCCAAAATTCCCGTGTCAGGGCCCTAACACCCAATACTTCGGAACGTAACTGTATTTAGAAATACGATGTTTCAAGACGTAACAAGTTAAAATGAGGTCACTGGGGTGGGCCCGAGTCCATGGTGGCTGCGTCCTCGTAAGAAGAGATGAGGACACAGACACGCAGAGACACGGCCACGTGGGGACACGGGGGTGTGGGAGAGATGGCCATCTACAGGCCGAGGAGAGGGGCCTCGGGAGGAACTGGCCCACCCTCCCCTGGACCCCAGGCTCCGGGATCCAGACTGGGAGACAGTAAATCCTATTTAACAAAGGCTGTGGCATTTGTCACTGCGACTGAGCCGAGTGACACGGCCGTGACACAGAGCCGTCAGGGGTCCAGCCTGTGGGAGGTGCCCCACCCACCCTCCAGAGGCCCAGCAGCGTGCACAGAGCCCTCCCCGCCACACACGAGGCCTGGAACTCCCCCCGTCTCCCCGCACCTGCCCCCACGGCCCCAAAACCCGCCACGGAGACAGGCCGGTTGTGGACACAGTGCTGAGCCGGGCGGCGAAGCCCATCCCGCGACTCACACACAGACCCACGTGGAGGACAAAGGACAAAGGCCGCAGACAGATGCGGGCCTTCCCGGGAAGGGCACGCAGGGGGCGGCGAGAGCTGGCCGTGGGGAGAGCCACCTGTCCCAGGCCGAGCGCAGGCCAGCGCCCGTGTCGGTGGGGTCACGAGGCCAAGCGACCGTCCTCAGCCTCCAGGAGCCACCTCAGCCACACTCACCACCCCGGGAGCCAGAGTCCCCGGGCGGGGCAGTGCTGGCACCGGCCACTGAGCCACCCAGGACACTGACACCCACGGAGCTGCAAACTCCCCAATAACCCTGGGCGGCCCCAGCCTGGGCCCCGTTACCTCCTTAGTCACCCGTCCCTCAAGCTCGTTGAAGAGGTTCTGGAACTCGTCCACGGACAGCAGCCCCCCGCCGTGGGAGCGCACCTTCTGCGGGGCGGGTGGGGGTACGGGTCAGCCCCGGGGGCCCAGGGCGGGGGGCCCAGGGCAGGAGCACGGCCACCCAGCCCCACTGGACTGGACTGTGCCGGCCCCGGTGCCCCCCACCCACACCGCTTTCCCGGAGAGGGCCCGCGGGCCCAGGCGACCTGTGGGACGGGCCCAGGCGACCCGGGGGAGGGACCCCGTAGCGCCAGCCGGGGAGGGCAGGCAGCCGGTACCTCCACGATGGCCTGTTTGTGGGTGCCATCCATCTGGACTTTCTGAAGCACCTGCACGAGGTCCTGGGGCTTCACCCCGACTCTGTGGGAAAAAGCACACACCAGTGAGCCAGCAGCTCTGTGCCCGGGGCACCCTGGGCAGGGACAGGAGCCGCACAGGAGCTGGCCAAGGGCCTGGCACAGCCACCCTGCCGTCTAAACGGCCCCGAGGGCCGTGGCGGCCGTGCAGAGGTGGGAGCAGGTGCTGGGGGCCAGGACTGGAGGCTTGCCCGCTGACACCGCCTCCAGGCAGGCCCTCAGGGGTCATGGGGACCACCGCAGCAGCCCTGACGCAGGATGCGGGCAGGGGGGCGAGACCACAGGACATCGAGTGCCTGCCCATCAGCTCACAGTGCGGCTCAGAAGGCCCCCGGCACAGCGGCGGCAGCCCCGCTTCCCGAGGGCGGGGGTCCCGGGGCCGGCCCTCACCCTCGGGGCTGCGCCGCCCCGTCGGCCGGCGTGCACAGGACTTCGTAGGCGGCCCGGGTCCCCAGCCGCTTCCGGAACAGGGAGGCCTGGAGAGACTTCTGCAGGGGGGTGGCGCCGCGTGACCACACAGCCCCCGTGCCCGGGCGGCCTCTGGGGCACCCTGCCCGCCCGCAGCCCGGGGAGCAGCCCACAGCCCCTCGGGCCCCAGAGCAAGGAGCCTGGCAGCCCCCCGCCATGTCATTCACTGAGCTGTGCGTTTCTTCTCAGTGCACTTGGGGCCCCCGGCTCCCCACACAGTGGGTGAGGGGTCCGCTGCCCGCAGGCCTGCCAGCTGCCCGCAGCTTCCCTCTCGAGGAGGGGGGCGGGGAGCGAAGCCCTGGGTGGCCGTGGGGACAGTGGGGACAACACGGAGGGAGCAGGATGTGACACAGCTCCAGCTACCCCACAGGAGGGAGCCAGGGGGCACTGCAGAGACCACTGTGACCGCGCCCCTCCCACCCCCACCCTGACCCCCAGCCCAGCCCACCCCCTAGGGGGGCCTGGCCAAGGCGCGCCCCCTCCGGCACCAGGCTGCTCGGCTCAAGTCACGCCCCGCGTGGCGTCCAGGAGGCCGCGGCTCACCACCAGGTAGCCCCGGAACTGGTTGTAGATGATGGCCGTCAGCAGGTTCATCAAGAACAAGCTCCCTGCGAGGGGACAACGCCCCGGTCGGTGGGGACCGCCAGGCGTCGAGGGCCCAGAGCTGGGGGCGGCCGCCAGCAGCCCAGGGGATCCCACGGGCATGGCAAGTCCAGGGGTGGACAGTCACGTGACCGAGGAGCAGGGAGCGGGGCCTGGGGCGCGTCGCTCAACACCCAGCCTCCCTGTCCTCGGCCATGCAACGCACGTGCCACCCGGCCTGCCCAGCCCTGGCGCTGAGGACGGAGGTCACCGGTGGCCACAGACTGCGAGTCACAGGGTGGGCCAGGCTAAGGGAGTCGCGGGGTCGGGGTGGCCCCCACACCCGAGCGTGCATCCGGGCAGGACCTCGCCCTGGACCAGGCCCTGAGCCCCGCCCGGACTCACCTATCAGGGTGAAGGCTATGAAGAAGATGGCGTAGGCCCGGTTCTTGGAGTACGCGGGAACCATCACTGCGGGGGGAGCAGACACGCTGCAACACCCCGGCCTCGGCGTCCGGTCCGATCTGGTCCCCGCCACGGCCGGGCCACCTGCCTTCTGCACGGGCGGCTCGCTTCAGGGGGCTGGGAGGCCTGGTCTGAGCTCAGACCCACACACCTCCACCTGCAGCCCCACTAACGGGAGCTCACCGTCCGAGGGCGCCTTTCCTCACCTGCCCCCGTGACCTCACCCCACACTCGGAGCTCAGCTCCCCCGTGGGTGACTCGCCGGGACCCTCAGGACACATGGGGACAGTGCTCGGGGCACCGCTGCACAGCTGGGCGTGCAGGCCAAGGGCTGCCCCCCAGAAGGTCTCCGCGGTCAGCGACCAGCCCCGAGCCCCAGGTGAAAGGCACGGGCGGGGGTGGCCGGGCCACAGCCCCCCATCCTGGCCACACCCCCACCGGAGCAGACAGAGGCTCCACGAGTAACCCCAAAAGGAGCACCAGGGCCACCTGAGACCCCAGGGCCTCTCGCGCTCACGGCTGGGGGCCACCAGGGGGACCCCACTGACCACACTGCCACGGCCACGGCCACACAAAAACCGCTGTTCGTTTGAGCTTCTCGGAGTCAGGAGAGAGAAGCAAAGAGGGAACAGAGAATAAAAGGACAAAGCAAGAAAGTAAGATGAGAAGGGAAAAAA
>PVKZ01007391.1:0-23639 GCA_004027375.1 Macroglossus sobrinus | reverse complement strand
GGGCAGGTGTCCTGGCTCTCTGGAAGCAAGGGGATCTGGGATATTTGATAACAGCAGGCTTCACCAAGAACTACAAGTGCAAGAGGTCCCTTGGCCAGGTTGGACCTGTGGCCCTGCCTGCCTGCCTCACCTCCTCCGAGAGGCTGCTGCCCACCTTGGCCAGGTCCCTGGGGCTCATCCGGCTCAGCACGTCCAGTGACAGGCGGTGATGCGCGAAGATGGGCAGGTAGTGCTCGGCTGACAGCTCCACCAGCAGGGCCGCCAGCTGGCGCTCCATTCCCTCTTCCTGCACCGCAGACCCACGAGAGAAGCCGAGCGTGCCACGGGCGGGAGGAAACGCAAGCAGCCGTTATTTACAACAGCAAACAGAGGGTCTGACCATGTATAACGTAATATGTAAAATGTACTCTTCGATTCTTTTGTACCAAAAATGCACATGTAAGCGCATAGAGATGAATGCACAGGGTAATTAACTGCCGCTCTACTTATAAACTTGAAAATGGTAAGCAACTGCAGTGCCCGTCAAGAGGGGACTGACTAAATAAATGAGGGTTCATGCACACACTTCGTACTATGCACCTGTATGGGAACAGCGAGATCTGCGTGTATGGACCTGGACAAACTGCCCATCACTACTGCTGAGAGGAACAGGAAGCTGCCAAGATAGTATGTATAGAAGGACCGTTTTTATTTAAAAATTTTTAAGAAGTATGGGGGGAGCAGAGAGGGAAAGGCCCCCATCTACCCTGTCCACAGGAGGTGCTCACGGGCAGCGCTGTCGCCCACCTGCCCTGGCACGCACAGCGGGCCCTGCCCCTCTGTGGGCTCACGGTCTCTGCTACACAGGGCAGTAACACGTGGCCATCTTCCCCTTACTGGAACGAATGAATGCTCCCTCTCATTTCTGTCCCCACTGAGGGCTAGCACAGAACCTGGTACGCTAGCCACCAGAAATATGAACGGAATTAAACTGGCAAGGCCAAGCAGCAGGGCACTGCTGGGGCGTGAGAGGGCGCTCTGAATCGAGGTCCTCCTGGCTCCCGGCGAGGGTGGGCACCGCCGGGCCTTACCTGCAGCTTCAGGGACAAGGGCTTCTGGTTCAAAAGCCGCTGATACTGAATCAGCCAGTAATTTTCCTGCTTGGTTTCGCTTTTGGCTTCTAACTCCGTCTGCCAAGAACGAAGCAGGTACCACTGTTAGTTACAAGACAGTAAATACAAAAAAAAAAAAAAAAGATAGTGACGATTGTGAACTACACTCCTCTGAGCATGTGGATGGCACTTGGCGTCTTACAAACAAGTTTCTCACCCACTGTTTTCGCATCATTGCAACTACTCGTGGAAAAGGCAGGAAGCACCACTGTCTCTAATTTACTGCTGAGAATCATCTCAGAGACACTGCACACCTGGTGGGGGGCCTGAACCTGGGCTACTGACACCTGGCACCTTGCTTTGTACACCAGTGGTCTGGGACACCTTCTCAGCTGCTGTGGGAAGGGCAAAGCTCTGAGCAGCGACCTCCTTCTACGAGGCTCAGGGTGGTCTTCCGGGGGCCAGGCAGGGAGAGAAACAGGATTCCAAAGGCACCTGCAGCCTCTGCAGTGGCTTTCACTGCTCTGGCAAAGCCAGAGAATTATAAACATGGTGCTGAAACAGATTCCTTTGTTCTGTCATTCAACAAGTATTCCTTGAGTGTTGCTCTGGCCCAGGCACTGTCGTAGGTGCTGGGGATGGAGCAGCCAACAACGATACTAACAACAGCTCATGCTTCCAGAGTGCTCCGCGCCAGACTGTGCTGTGCACTGAGATGTCATTTTCCTTCATTTTCACAGCTCTGCAAAGCAGGTTCTGCTTCACAGGGGAGGAAACCGAGGTTCAGTGTGATTAGCAGCCGCCCAAGGTCCAAGAGCTGCCCGGTGTCAGAGCCAGGATTCAGACCCGGTCTATCTGGCTCTGGAATGTGTGCTCTGAACAGCGGAGCCCAAGCATCTAGCCTGAACCACACGCTGGGGGCCGGATGTGACACGGGGAGCAGGATTTCAACACGGGCGTTTCCCTAGTCCCCCGGGTGGTCCCTCCAGGGCCCTGCCAAGCTGGCTCCCCTCTTCCGGCCTTGGCCTTCCCCGGGCTGTGGACACATCGCTCTTCTGGAACCTACAACCCTGACGGTCAGGTTCTGTTGCGAGCGAGTCCCCTGAGGCCCCTTAGGGCCACAGCATACGACTGCTCTTGCACAACACCAAGGCCACGGTCCTCACATTACTGCAACTCATAGGGGATGCCAGCGAGGCGTCGTGGGGAACGGGCACCTTCTGATTGGCACGGGCATGCCATCTGGGCTAGGGCGAGCTGGTCTCACTCTTCCCTGTACCCTCACAGGGCCTGGCCCATGGTGGAGCTCAAAGGATGTCTGGGGAAGTGACGATGCCACAGGAGTGACTCGGTACTCCCGGCCTGGCTGGTGGGCCTGGCCTCTGTCCTCACCACTCAGGTACACATGGGTGCTGGAGGACATGACCCAACGCACTACCCCTGAACAGGGCTCTGCCACCCTGATGACGTGCCAGGGGTAAAGCCATTTGGGGACAGGGGACAGTCAGGTGACTCCTGTAAAAGGCTTATTAAATGGTCCACCCTGGATACGGCAAGTCTTCTCCTGGGCATTTGTCTTGAGAAAATGCTCAGCTGTTCTCAAGTACTTAGCTATGGTCCAAGAGCACTGCCAATGAAAGCAAAGAACTGGAAACGGTCTAAATGCTCAACTATAGGCCCAGTGACGACCCTTCCAAATGCACCGTTTTACACTCAAAGGCACATGCATGCATGGCTATAACTATGCACCGCGCTCGGAAAATATACATCAATGTTAGCAACAGAAAACTCTCGGAAGTGAGACTCTTTCCCTCTGTACTTTGCTTTTCCTTTGACGAACAGCTGTGACTTGGGTGACGGAAGCGTTTCTAAGAATGGCAAGCGTGTGGAGGGAAAGCAAAGCCCTGCACGACGGACCGGACGCAGACCACACACCAGGATCTCTCGGAGCTCCTCCTCTCGCTGCGCCTTCTCTTTGAGCAGCTGCTGCAGCAGGGAGCTGAGGGCCCAGCGCTGCTCTGAGACCATCTCCTGCAACACAAGACCAGGCCCGGTGCTGCTGGCAGCCCGCGGCAGCCCTGGCGCCCGAAGTCCCGGTGGCGCTGTGGCGGGTCCCCCTCACTCGGTTCTCAGCCAGCAGCCAGGGGCCCATGGTCTCAGGCTGAGAGTTGGGGAACAGAGCCGAGGGGCCCCTCAGTTAGGCATCTCCCCTGCACCTGCTCCTAAACCTGGACCTCCCCTCGGCATGGGACTGAGGCCTGGCATGGGATCGAGTGACTGATGTGGGTGGAGTGGTAAAAAAGAGCAAACAAAGGAAATGACGAGCCACAGTACCTGACCTCCCCTCACTGACTCCAGAGCATGTGGGGGTAGCACGGGGAGGGGAGGGCTGGTGTGTCACCACACACCAGTCTGGAAAGCTCTGCACAGACGGGGGCACGTGCAAGTCGGAGCAGACCCCTCCTCATTTGTGGGTCCATGTTCCACTCGTCTCCTCCCATGGAGGACCCAAATGGGCAGGTGACAAGGACACCCACGAAGCACAGTGGCTGCACCTGCTCTGAGCACTGCCCCAATCCGTCCTCTCTGGAGACCATTTGCAAGCTCACATGGGACTTTCTGCTGGCTAGCCCACCCTCTGATGGCCCTGACGCGGGCTGGGCCTGGAAGATTATTTCCGTTTTATGGATGGGAAGTGACCAACCTAAGGTCACACAGCGCATCTATGGCAGACCTCAGACCAGGACTCCAGACCCCAGCATTCTGTCACTGCATTGGGAAGTCCATGAGACGACTTAAGACTTCTCCACTGAGAACAAATGCAGGGACAGTGACAGACAGGGACCTGCTTGACAGCACATGTCCTCACACACCATCGAACTAGCCCCTCTGTGTAAAACAGGGGAGACTGAGGCACAGAGAAGGGAAAGGGTCACCCTTTGTCCCCTGCGCGCCCAGGCCACGCAGCAGGGCTGTGCTGGGACAGAACCCGTGGCCAGACTTGCGGTCTAGAACGCTGCCTGCTGGCCCCTCTGCACGCACGTCTCTGTGAGCAGGAGGCCGAGGCCGGGCTCACAGAGAAGCTGCTCGCAGGGAGCGACACAGTGACAGCTGGGCCCTCTCCTCCAGACACTCTTAGGATACCAAGAAAGCTCCTTTCCCGCCAAGAGGATGCCAGCCCATGAGGCAAACCAGCACCAGAACCAGAAGCATGGCTGACAGAGACAGGGCGCTCGGCGGCAGCCCCGCTCCAAAACAAAGGAAACGTGGAATGCGGATGTACCTGGGGGAGCCTTGGCAATGAAACCCTCCTTCCTCTGACCCTCCTGCCTGACAACGGGCTGACCGACCCCTAACTTCGGCCTGTGCTCCCATCACCTTCTGGGACTGGGGCACCGGGCAGGGGACTTCATCGGGGCGGGGGAGGGACAGGGCAAAGCAAGAGCCCTACATACCTGTAGTGCCTCTGTGTCCAGGGATTTCCTCTTTAACTCCAGCTGTGTCAGCTGCAATAACTCAGTTTCTATTAACTTAATCTAAACAG
This sequence comes from Macroglossus sobrinus, assembly GCA_004027375.1. Classification (NCBI taxonomy): domain Eukaryota; kingdom Metazoa; phylum Chordata; class Mammalia; order Chiroptera; family Pteropodidae; genus Macroglossus; species Macroglossus sobrinus. Next base: position 19,004 of record PVKZ01007391.1, on the reverse strand, counting down.
AAGACGAGACAGTTTTTTTTTTTTTTCTTTTAAATCGACATTAACCACAGTTCAACTCTGTGCTACAGCTCTCTGATGGCCAAGTGGGGTCTAAGAATCTTTTCTGGGGAGCTCTGGAATGCAGGAGACCTGTGTGCCTCAAGAAACTCATCAGTGGGGGTTTAACGAGAGTTAGTTTAAAATGGCCCCGAGTGCTTTGGGGTGGGGGAGTCGACATGCTTGTTCCCGTCAGGGCCTGTCCCAGAGTGGGTGCTGAATAAAAGTTTGTGCAATGATGAAGGGCCTTTCCATTGAGGTTCAGGCCAGAGTGAAGAACAGACGTGGCATTCTTTCTGAACCTCTTAACTGGCCCAATTCTCCTGCTTCCTCTAAATAGCTGTCACAGAGGCGAGCAGAGGGTAATGGAAGTGACTGAATAATGGTATTTATTGAGCACCCTGGGTGCTGGGCCTGTGCTGGGTACTTTATATGCGTCGGTTCATCCATTTTCCTCTGGCTTTTAGGAGGTATTACTGCCTCCATTTTACAAGCAAGGAACCTGAGGCTCAGAGAGGTTAAGCAACCTGCCCAAGGACACAGAGCAGGTAAACGGGAGGCCCTTTCTCTGGGATGTCCCCACTTGGGGTCTGAAGAGGACTAGCTGGCCTGGTGGGTCAGAACCACCCACAATGAGAATGTCTAGGGGTCACTGCACCCTTAGGACGTGACAGGGGGCTTTTAGCTCTGGGGGTTGGAGCCCACAGCTGGTGTCTACCCTGTGCCTGTGACCTTTGAACCTTGTCCCTAAGTTCCTATATCCCCACCAACCCCTGGTCAGAGGAATGAGCTTCATGTCCGGCTATGTGGGATTGAAATTAAAGAGAGAAATAAAATGGTAGGTCGGTTTTGGCAAAAAAAGAAAAAAAAAAAAAGAATAAAAAGAAAAAAAAATCATGCAAAATGTGAAATTCAAAGTATGCTGAGTACGATGCGATGAGCGTTCCTGTAGCCTGAAAGCTCACTCCACGTCCGGCTGCCCGCCCCACCTCGCCCGGGACGGCCAAGGGGGTCCCGCATGGCCCCACTCCACGGAGGTGGCAGAGAGGCCACAGCAGTGGGGCTGCCCAAGGCCGGGCCACAGGTCAGTGGGGGCGCCTAGATGAGAACACGTCCAGCCCCGCCAGGCCCAGGTCGCTCCTCAGCTGACCTTGGGCTGCCCTGCCCCCTCAGGCAGGGGATGCAATCTGCCCCAGCTCCCCAGTATGAGTGGGTGGGGACGTTGGAGCTTGAGCTGCTGCTCCCCACCAGTGAGGGGTCTGCCTGCGGCCTGGTCAGCGGCCTGGTCAGCGCTGAGGCTGCTCCGAGGCTGCGAGCCGGAAGCGTGAGAACCGTGCAGGCCACACTTGCCAGGCACTTACAGTACAGCCTCGAGGCACCTCGCAACAGCCCCTGCCCTGGGCTCTGGGGGGAAAGGGAGGTTCTGAGAGGAGACTCTGAGCCAGCAAGTGAAGGAGCCAGGACGCAAGCTTGACACGGCCCGTCTAGACACCTCTGCGCATCTGAGAGCTGACAGGACAGGTGTGGGCGGGGGCCATGACCCCCACACTGACCTGGTTCCTGATCTGCCGATGCATCAGGTCTTTCTTCACCTGGAGAGCCTCAAACGCGGCCTTCTGCATGGCGCTCTGCAACAGAGAGCACGGCCTGCTCAGCAGGGGCTGGGCGGTCGCGTGCTCCCAGGGTGCCGGCCAGGCCAGCAGGAGAGAAGACAGGGGCAGCGGGCGTGGAAGTGAGAAGTGCAAGGTCCCGCAGTGCTCCTCCTCCGAGGTGTGATCCCATTTCCCCTGCCCTTTCAGCCCTACCAGGGAGGCCCTCACAGCCTGGGGCGTGGGCGCCCACCAGGGAAGCGGGGTGCTTCTCTAGATTTCGGTGTCCAGAAAATCACTGCCCAGAGGCCTCTCTCTGCCCCTCTCGTCCCTATTGTTTGTACTAAACGCACTAAGCATCTTGGGTCTTACTCTCCATCTAGGATGGGCTCCCTGTGGAGTTCTGACACTCTGCCCTGGGCTTACTGTACCCCACTTGTACCCCCGCCCTCACGCCCTGGGCCAGGGCTCACCTCCTGCAGGATCTGGCTGATGGCTTTGTTCTGATCCATCTGCTGCCATGACAGAATCTGCTGGAACCGCTCATCCATTTCAGCCATGCTGCCGGAAAGACAGCAAATTCATTCACTCTCTCGACATTTTCTGAGCACCTACTATGTGCCAAGTGCCTTGGAGGAGATCAAGATAAACCATTTATTCATTCAGCGATAATTATGGAGTGCCTGCTGGGGGTCATGTCCCAGGCTGGGTGCGGACATGGAGTCTGTCTGAATCCCTTGGCTCTGGAAGGAAGGTGACAGAGTCTGTATCTCGAGAACTGGAAGAGATAATCTCTGGGTCCCCCAATACCCTCCAGCAGAACGTGACCTAGGTACACCACTCGAGGGCCTTGAGAAAGCTATCCTTCCCCGGGCACCAACCACTGCGCCCCCTGCCCCAGCATTTCTCACTCTGGCAGTGGATCTGCTCTCCGCCCGCTACGAGTCTAGTGATTTTGGCACAAAAATCCAAACCCTGCAACCTTGCCTATGTCCCTACTTTGGTATAATCATGGTTTTGAGTTTGTTTCATAATAACAGCTGTTTTTATGGCACCCTTATGTGGCAGACATTATGCTCATTTAGGCTTGTTAAGTGAGCCTACTCCAGAAACTCTAGGAGAAGGTGACTTTTCCCCAGTTTTCTGATAAGAAAATTGAGGCTCAGGGAGGGGAAGTAACTCGCCCAGGACTTCACAGTTTCTGACAGAAGAAGGGCCTGTCCTAAGCACAATGTCACATCGCCAGGAAACGGGGGAGAAAGCCTGCCCCTGAGGACACAGGGGAAGCTGGCAGCTGTGCCACCTACATGGAAAGAAAAACACAAAGGCAGCCAGGGCTGCTGGCCTGTCCCTGTCTGGGGCTCCTTCAGCAGACAACCCACAGGGTTGCAGCGAACCTGGGAGCCAGACTCAGAGTGGCCATCAGCATGAAGGCGACCCTCTGCCCTGTCACGTCCCCTCTAGTGTACTCTGCTCCCGACCTGTGGAGACTCTCGGAGATGACAAGTGCACCAAGGTCAAGAGCACACCCCACTCTGACACCTGCTAGTTGTGTTTCCTTGGGTGTGTCGTACAGTCTCTGAGTCTGAGCTGTGACTGTAAAATGGAGCTGACAGCAATACATCCCTGAGGCTCACTCGGCTAACGCGCATCACTCAGCCGAGTGCCCACGACACAGGAAGTGCACGAGAAGTGGTGGAGATTACGGGTGAGCCTGGGAGACAGTGCAGGTTTGGTTCCGGGAACCCCCAATAAAGCGAAGACTGCAAGTGAACCACACAAATTTTTTGGGTTTCCCCTTCATATAAAAATTGTGTTTACACTACACCACGGTCTATCGAATGTATGATAGTACTAAGTCTAAAGAGTGTACCTACCTGATTTAAAAATACTTTATTGCTAAAAAATGCTAAGCATCATTTGCGCCTGTTGGAAAATGGCACTGACAGACTTGCGTGACACGTGGTTGCCAAAAACCTCTAATTTGTAAGAAACACAACATCTGCAAAGTGTGATCAAGCTAAGCGCAATAAAATGAGGTACTGTCACTTTGTCACAGCCCGAAATAGAATCGTGGGGTCCAGAGAGGAAAGTCATGATGACCAGTTACCGCTCGCCCCTGACCGCGTGGCCGAGGCTGGGGTGGCCGAGGGCACGGGACTTCCCGGGCCCTCAGCCGGCTCCCCCGATTCCCTTCTTCGGGAAGCCTCTCCTTACCTTACCTGGAACAGGCCTGCTGGACCAAGTTCTGCCTCTGAGACTCGTAGGCCATCTGGATGAACTGGTTCTTGCAGCTCTCCGTCAGCATCTGCTGCATGGCAGCTGAGGAAACACAGGAGCAGGGGCTGAGAGAGGGGCAGCCGCGTCTGGGGTGGCCTCACGGGGCTGACCCAGCTACTCACCTGATAGTCACCCTGAAAAAAAAAAAAAACACCTTTTTTTGTTTTTTTAACTATAGAAGTAACTCTAGCTTGAAAGATTGACTTGTGGTAAAACACTGAACACCACGCACAAAATCTTCTATAATCTTGTCACCCAGAGAAATCACTACATTTTAATATGTATATTTTTCTAGTCAAATGTTAATGCATTTTTATAAATTAAAAAAAAAATTAAAAAATTTTTTGAAATTAGAGAATTGAATAGATATGTAGCATTCATAGCAGCATTATTCACAGTGGCCAAAAGGCGAAAACAATCCAAGTGCCCACTGACAAATGAATGGATAAACAAAATGTGGTATATCCATATAATGGAATATTACTCAGCCTTAAAAAGGGAGGCAATTCAGAGATAAGCTACAACATGAATGTTTGAAACTTGAGGATATAAGTGAAAGAAGCCAGTCACAAGCGACAAATACTGTATGATTCCACTTACATGGGTCCCTAGAGTGGTCAAATTGAGAGAGACAGAAAGTAGAATGGTGGGTGCCAGGGGCTGGGGGAGTGGGAAATGATGAGTTTATTTAACGGGTTCGGAGTTACAGTTTTGTGAGATGAAAAGAGTTCTGGAGATGGGGGTGGGGGTGGGGGAGGTGGTGGTTACACAACAGTGTACTTGATGCCACAGTGGTTAAAAGTGGCTAAAACAGTAAATTTTATGTTACATAAATTTTATCACAATAAAAAATTAAACTGTTATCTAAACATACTACTTCTTACTTTTTATGAAAATATCCCGGCTGGAAGGGTAACAATCAGTGCCCTCCACAGGTGACCAACAGAGACAGAGCTCTGCACCCTCCAGTCAGCCGAGCTCCGTTCTCAGGACCCCTCACCACGCCCTCCCCTGTCCCCACCCCAACACTGAGACTCACAGGCAATCTCCCGTCTCCTCAGGTTCTCTGTCTCCTCCTGGGTTATGGACATCAGCTGTTCCATTCTTATTCTAGAAGAACAATCCATCCGTTTATTCAGCAAACCTAACGTTTCCAAGTGGGAATCCCACCAGGTGAACTCCGCTTTTTGCAGGAAGTCCTCCTTGATGTGCCAACCCAGACAAGCTCGCACTGTATCCTGCACCTCCGCTCAGGCCCTGCCTACCTTCAGCCTTGTAGTTACACTTTCTTGCATAAAAAGATAAACTTCCCCTTAGAAAAATGGGCGAAGGACGCAAACAGCCATTTCATTAATACTTAAATACAAGTGACCGATAAGTGTGTGGGAAGATGCTTAATGTCATCGATAACTAAAAAAAGTAAAATCTTTCTTTCATCTATCACATCGGTTGATATCAAGAAAACTGATAACCATGGATGATGCCAAGGAAGGGGGTGAAATGGGCACTTTCACATACTGGTGAGAGGAGTGTCAACTGGCAAAATGTTTCTGGGAGGCAATTTGGCAATAACTATCAAATGTCCTTTGACTACATCCTTCAAACATGTTCACATAATGCCTACAGGTGTGTTTAGAAGATAGTCACTGCAACAGTGTTTGTAACTGCGAAAAACTAGAAACAACTGAATGTCCATGAACAGAGGGCTGATTAAATAAATTATAATATAATCAGGTAATGGAATTCTCTATAGCTATTACCAATAATAATGTTTTTGGCATAGAAATACATGCATGATACAATAATTGAAAATAAAGAGTAATTGCACGTACACACGCACATGCTGTTTGTATGCATTTTTAACCCCACACTAAACTGGTAATAACAGCTAAGAAAGATAGCACTTTGATTTCTGCAGGGTCTGACTTCGTTGGCAGAAGCACGTACCATGTAACCACCTGTGCCTCCTGCCCAGGACCACAGGCTGCTCAAGGGAAGGCCGCATACGGGGTACTGCTCGGCCCAGGCCCCGGCCAGGCCCAGCACGGAAAGGGCGCTTGGTCAGTATGTGCTGAGTCAGTGATGCCGCCGGCCACCACTCAGCTGGGCCTGGACCACCCCAGGCTACTGCAGCACCACTGCTGAAGTGGGTGGGATCATGGGCTACCCTGCCACCCGGCAGGAGTGCCCCGTGGGTGGTCTTCTCTGGTGCTGAGGGGTCTAGAAGGCGGGGCACAAGGACAGCAGCAAAGTCCCTTCTGCTCTTTTGGGATCCCAGAGAACCAGAAGGGATCCCATTAATACCTTAGGAAGTGTGTGTGTCGGGGGTTTGTCCTTCCCAACCATCATCTTTTCTAATTACCGAACTGGTGCATCTTAGTGCAGTAAACTCAGAAAATACAGAAAACACAAAGGAAAAATCTGAATACCACAACCTTTAATCCCACCTCTCATAATTATTCAGTGTAAACCATCAAGGGTGAGTCCTTTCATTATCTGAGCACAGAAACGTACCGAGTGTCTTCAAGAAATGTTGGCCCTACTTTTCCACTCAGCAATATATTGTGTTTCCTTTAATAAGGAATCTTCCTTATTAAAGGAAACACAATGACTACAGATTATCCTTTTGTATATAATTTATACAAAAAAATTTTTTTGCACCCAGAAATGAAGATGTTTTTCTAATTTTTTTTATACGAGGAATAGAGTTGGACATTATACATATGTTTTCATCCACGCCTAAATTTTTCTCAGGGGTGTACGTGTGTTCTAACAAACTTGCAGATAGTGATTCTTAATTCAGTATCCTCAATGAGGTGACTCTCCTTATGGCTTTAGGACAACTTTCTGGCACAGTCCTCCGGAATCACAGACACTCTCTCCCCAGAGGAAGGACGCCGTATGACAATGTTCTGGAGCTGAACACTGACCTTTCATTTTCCAGCGACTTCAGAATCTCAGAGCTCTTCTTTTGCCTGTGGAGAAATCCGTGAAAGGTCCCCGCGGTGGTCACGCAGGCCTGTTTCCAACAGCGCTGCTGTCCCCTGCATCTCAATGCAGCAAACTGGATTTTACTGCATTGGCTGCATGGAGGGGGCTTAGTGACTGTGCTGGGGCCTCTTAGTCCCACCAAGGAGGGGCTCTACATCCTCCAGCCAGTGACTCAACTGCTCCAAGCCCCAGGGTTTTTGTCTGTGACGTGGAAACAACGATAATGATAGAAACCTCATGGAATATTTGGGAAGAGTGAGTGAGAAAATATAAAGTGCACGGCACGTGAGAAGCACCCGATGAAAGGCGGCCTTCTTGGACGCCCCAGTGGTGACCGCACGCTGGGTTGCACACGCAGGCTCCGTGTGACTGCTGGATAGAGGAGGGGCAAGCCAAAAGCAACAGGGGATGTGGTGACAGTGTTTCTGGTCTTTCCACAATGGACTGCAACTCGACTTTCTCCGGCTTCCTGAGAGCTCCGACTGGCCCCCTTTCTCCCAAGCCCCGTTGAGACCTGCTCCCTGCAGCTCCTGCCTGGGACGGGACTCGTTGAGACCTGCTCCCTGCAGCTCCTGCCTGGGACGGGACTCGCTAAGGCACACCTCCCCTCCCGGTGAACAGCTGGCCGACCTCGTGCCCAGATCAGAGTCTTCTCTTTTAAGCTGGTGCACCCTGCAGCGGTGGGAACCTTGGGCAGGAGTGGAGCGGGTGGTGGGAGGTAAACCCCCACCCTGGGGGCTGGGGGGATGGGCGCCTGACCTCTGATTGTCCTCAAGGAGTTTCTGGATCCGGTTGGAGATGTTCTGCTCCGTCTGCTTCAGCTGCTCCTGCAGCCGCTGCCGGTCCTCTTCGAGGTGACGCTGGTGCTCGCTCAGGCCCTGCTCCAGCCGCGACTGCTCCTGTGCAGGGCAGGTGGCGGCTCTGAGAAGCCATAGGGCAGCGAGGGGCCCTAGACTGGTGCTAGGAGAGCAGCTTTCCTGTCCCCATCCTGCCAGCCTTTCTGTGTGACCTTGGGCCAGGGCCTCCCCTCGCTGGGCTCAGGGTACCCACTGCATGCGAGGAGGCTGGACCAGGTGATCTGTAAGGGCCCCCAGGCCCTGGGGGATGGATGTGAAATGGCTTACTCCCACTGCCTTCCCGCATCAGAGGGACCTCAGCTGGCATCAGGTGGCCCTGGCAGGGGTGCTGACCCCACCTGGCCACTCACGAACCTCCCTGACGGTCTGAAGGATCTCGTCCTTCTGACTACTGCTCTGCTGAAGGAGCTGGGCGTGCTCTCGCTGCCCGCGTTCTAGGCACCGTTCAAACTCGAGTTTCTCCAGCATCTTCTGTTCCTGCAAGGATGTAGATCCTGGTCACTAATAGCACAGGCTCTGTGAACATTAGGACTTGGAGCAGGGGGAACCCACCCCAAAACTTTGAATAGTGCAGGCTGCAAATCTTAAGGCTGAGCAGCATCCCCAGGGCCCCCTGAATAAAAAAATAGCTGTCTGCTGGCAGAAGCTGGCTCGACCTCTCTGAGCCTTGGTCTTCTCGCCTGTCAAGTGGAGATGCTCTACCCGCACGTAGGCGGTGGGAGGAGGTGCTGTATGTATGTACGTAAGAGAAAAGCATTGCTCTCCTCTCTAACTTAGAGGCATGAAGAACTTGTGCCCTCAAGTCTTTGATAAGCTGAGATCTTTAATGAGAAGAAAAGTGACAGAGAACAAACGGCATTTTCTTACCTTCCTCTTCTCATAGTCTGAGAACCTATTCTGGGGAGAAAAAGACCGCGGTCAGAGAAGGCGGGCAGCCTGACACCATTAAGACTCCCAGGCCCGCTCCACGGAACGGTGTTGGATTGGCGGGGGGTGAGGATGAGGGGGTGCGAGTTCAATAAGGGGTTGCAGATGGTTCTGGTGGACACCAGGACTGAGAACCACGGGGCTGGGCACACTGTAGGGAGGTCTTCAACCATCCTGGGGACGCAGCACTGAGAAGGCGTGGTGCTCTGAAGGGGAGACCAAGAAGTGGGGTATCTGCTTCCGGTGTATGCTTGCACTACACCCCTGCATGACCTGGCTGTAGCCCACCACCAAAAGACTCCTCAATGCACAAGGGAGTCTGCATAAATTCCTATGGAACTGCTCCAAAGAGTGAAAACACTGGAAATAAATGTCCGCCAACAGGTGATTAATAAGTCACGGTGCATCCACAGTGACACGTTATACAACTGTCACAGTAATGGGGCGAGTGTGGGTGTAGCTACAGGAAGAGATGTCAGCCATCTTTCACCCCATGTGTAGTCTGATTCCACTCTTGTAAAAACAATATCAACAAAACTCTATACTGAGTTTTGTAGTTGTTGAGATGAAAGTCAGGAAGGTGGTTTGCTGACCAGTTTGTGATGATTACCTCTAGAGCACGGGTCCCCAACCCCCAGACTGCAGACCAGTACCAGTCTGGGGCCTGTTAGGAACAGGGCCGCACAGCAGGAGGTGAGCGGTAGGTGAGTAAGTCTCATCTGTATCTGCAGCTGCTCCCCAGCGCCAGCATCACCGCCTCAGCTCCACCTCAGATCATCAGGCATTAGGGTCTCATAGGAGCACCGGTCCCTGGTGCCAAGAAGGTTGGGGACCACTGCTCTAGAGGATGAACTGCAGAGTCAGGGGTGACATCCACTTACGGTGTATATTTCTATATGTTTACATTTATAATAAGGATCATGAATTGTTTCTGTAGTTAAACAACACACACACACACACACACACACATTTTTAGTGGCCTTTCGATTTAGTTCTCTAGCTCTGAGACCAGGACCAGTCTCTGTCTAAACCGTATAAGCGGCATCTTGTAAAAAAATAGGATTTTTCCTATCTTGAGGTAGGAGTAAGATTTTTAAAATTAATCTTTATAATAATTATTATCTGTATAATCTTCAGATATTATAAAGATAACATCTGAATATATTCTCCCGTGGAAAATTAAAACATGACATATGAAACTAAAGTACCCATTGATCACGCCCAGGCTTAATCCTGGTTCTCCCCCGGCCCCCATGTAACTATCTGACGAAGCTCTACCCAGCAGAGCAGACCCACATTAAAACAATCAAGGCCCATGTAATGCTTCATTTAATGAAGAGCCGTGGTGAGTGCTCCCAAGGAAGCATACAGGGTGCTCTGAGAACATGCAACGGACCTGACCTGGGCTGGTGTGTCGGGGAAGGCTTATCAGAGGATGTGATGTTTAAAAAGAACTGAAGGATGGAACTGAGTTAGTGGGAGAAGGTGAGTGGGAAAGAGTTCCAGACAGAGGGAACTACACACTGAAAGGCACCAGGGAGTTAGGGAACAGGGAGGAGCCTGGAGCAACTGATCCTTGATGAGCTAGCAAGCTGAGACGGCCACAGGCCTCGTGAGAGCATACGTGCACATCAGTCTGAACGGAGGTGAACTTCCAGTTTGATGGGGGAGTCCAGTGGCTGCAGCTCTGAGCATCACGCGCCAATGCCCCGGGCTTCCCACACACACACCATCCATTCCATGTGCTGGCCGGCAGGTGCACCTTACCTGCCACTCTACCTCCTCCCTGGAGAACCTGTCTGTAGGCCCATCGGGGCTGTCCTGGGAGGTCTCGGCTCCATCTCGCTCCAAGACTGGCAGCAGGTACTGAGAAGGGGGGTAGTATTCCAGCCCTGACTCTGCAAGAGATGACACGAGCTGACCAAGAGGAAGGAGACAGGCCAGGGACCCGGAGCCACCAGTTCCTGCCTCCCTTGCCTTCCTCCTTCCTCCCTAGAATCTTGTCCCACCCCACCGCAGTTCACGGCTCCCCTGCCCTAGACGGGGCCCTCGTGTTATTCATGTCCTAAGGCCTGGGCCTGGGATACAGCCAGTGCTCAGAAAGCATCAGCTGAGAATAAACAGAAACACCACCTGCCTCTTTACCATCCAAGTGAGAATGAAGTGATAAAAAAAGCCTGTTAGTAGAGAAGGCTGGGTTCCAGCCTTACCCATAATTCCCTGTGTGCGAGAGACCTTGGACAAGATGCTAGCCTTCTCTGGCCCTGCATAGTTTCTTCCTGTATAACTTCAAAGGGTTCATGCTCTCTACACATTTTCTACTGGGTTGTTTGCCTTGTTCTTGCTGATCTGTAAGTGCTTTTTTTCATATTGTAGCTAATAACCTAGATCTATGGTATACGTATCTGCTTCCGGGTGGTAAGTCATCTTTTTCAATTTTGATGATGGTATCCTTTTGAGGTAAAAAAGTTTTAGATTTTCATGTAAAGTTATCTCCCCCCACACTCACCCCCCAGGAAGGGAATAAATAGGCAAGTCATAAGAAACAGTAAAAATAAGCATTAGGCATATGAAAAAATATTCAAATAATCCAAAGAAATTACACAATAGGCTCTCTTGTCTACTTATCAGGTTAGAAAACTTTTAAAGCTAATACCAAGTGTTAGACTGTGGAGGTGGACTGGGTCCTCTCAGATACTCAAGGAGTGTAAACGGTGTAACCCCTTCAGAGAGCCACACCGAGTGCTTGTCCCTGTCACCTCCCAACCCCACTGCTGCCTGCCCTGGAGGAATACTTGAACTGTGTTGGACCTGTGGGTTACAGTGCTCATATCGGTGGCAAACTGGGAATAACCTCCAGGTCCCCAGCAAGGGGATGGCTACACAAGCAAGGGCTCCACCACGTGAAGTACTACATGGCCGTTAAAAAGGAGGCCGATCCGTACGCTGAGATAGGAAAAGGTCCAAGACCTACTCTGGAGTGAAAAGAGCAAGGCATGGAATCACATAATACGATATCCTTTGTGAGTTTTTTTCTTTTTGTTTTTAAATGAGCAAAACTAAAAAGTTCACCTATATATCTGCTACAGTGTAAATAAAGTGAAGGATTATTTCTTAAGCTCTGTGGTAGAATCACCTGTTGCTCAAAGACTAGTTCAGTAGACACAAGGCCTGCTGAGCTGCTATGAAGTGTGTAACTTTTTTAACTGCAGTATGACGTATATACAGAAAAGAGCACCAAGTCTTCACGCACAGCTTGATGAATGTTTATAAATGAACACGCCCTGCTAAGCAGGAATTAGTGCTGCTCAGAGCTCACTGCTGGCCGATCCAACTGCATGTTCCTGTGTCTGACTTCTCTTAGCCCACATGGGGTCTGGGAGGTTCACACAGGTTGCTGCTGTAGCAGCTGATGGTTCTGGATTGTCCACTCTACTGCTGATGGACACCGGGTTGTCTTCAGTCTGGGCTATTACAGATGGTGCTGCTATGGGCTTTTCTGTACTTGGCCTTTGTCATGTGTTCATTTCTCTTGGGCATCTACCTAGGCATGGAACTGACAGGTCACAGGGTATTTGAATGTTCAGCTTGAGTAGAAGTTGACAATCATTTTCCGAAGAGTTTTCGATTTACTCTCCCACTTGCAGTGTATGGCAGGAAGCTCCTGCTGCTCCATGTCTTTGCTAATTCTTGGTATGGATGGATGAATTTTTGCCAGTTTAGTGACGGTGTTAGGGTTTAAGCATCTCTTCGCAGTTTTAATTTGCATTTTCCTGTTGACTAAAATGAAGTGGAGCATTTTTCAGATACTGTGGGTCATTTGGATATTCTTTTACAAAATTCCCACTCTCGTCTCTTGACGATGCATTTTCCTTATGGCCCTCTACTTCTCTCTTCCAGAAATGAGTCCTTTGCTGGGTATGTATGCATTGTGAATATCATCTCCAACTTCACGACTTGCCTTTCCTTTCCCTGAATGGTGCCTTGTAAAGAAGTTTTTGATTTTAATGAAATCTAATTTATCAATCTTTTTTGGTTAGGGTTGCCTGTCTCCTATTTAAGGAAGAGGTTAAGGTTTTTTTCCCTCCCCATACGGATATCTAATTGATCCAGAATCATTTATTGAGAAGACCCTTGCTTTCTCATTGCTTTGCAATGGCACCTTTGTCATAAACCAGATGACTACATACGCATGAGTCTTAGCTGTGATCTGAAAGTTCCACAGGTGACAGGAGCCCTATTAAGAATGCCCAGCCTGACAGGAGGTAACTGGGTACAGACACACCTCATTTCACTGCACCCCACTTTATTGTGCTTCACAGATGTTGTGTTTTGTTGTTTTTTTTTTTACATATTGAAAGCAAGACCCTCCACCAGCAAAAAGATTACGTACGACCTGCTTTACTGCAGAGGTCTGGAAGGGAACCCCGATACCTCTAAGGTATGCCTGTGTGCTGCTCTTCCTCCTGGTGCCTAGATCAGGGGTGGTCCTGGGGTTCAGCAACTTCTGCCACTTTTCCAAGTCCAATCCACTGTGGTCTCTCTCCTGGATGACCCCAGTGACCTCCTAACTGCCACCCCCCACTCCAGCTTCCTCCAATCCCTTCTGCTTCCTACATCTGGAGTGCTCTTTGTAAAAAAGAAGTGTGATCAATTTTCTCTCCTGTATGACAGGGTCTGGGGGCACCTCCTTCTGCCAGGAACATCCTTTCTCTCTTGTCGAAGTGCTAATCATCACTCAGGTTTCCGCCGAGCCACTTTCTCAGACAGACCGACCCTGAAGCCCCTAAACCTGATGCCCTAACTGTACTCTTATACACACGACCGGTGATTACATTCCCTTGTGTGATGATCTGTTCGGTCTCCTCGGTCTGCCGTTGCCCCAGCCTGGGCTGGTACGGGGCAGCCGCTGGGGCCACGTGTGCTCGCGGGGCCAAGCGGGTAGGCCCCCCGGCTTTACCTTTGCAGAGGAACCGCTGAATGGCCTCCCGGCCGGCGCTGCACACCTCCTGAGGTGGGTAGACCATGGACGAGGCGTCAAGGCTCAGAGTCTGCAACACAAGGGGACCCCTCTTTACGCATGTCACTCACTCCACTGCTCATCGCAATCGAAACCACCTGGTGTAGTTATTGTGTTTACGGTCGCCTCTGCCTGGCAGGGAAAGCTTACGTATCTGTTCCTTCTGCGTCCCAGCCCCTAGAACAGTGACTAGCATGCAGCGAGCACTCAATTAACGTATTTGGATAAACACATGAATGACTGACAAAAGGGAAGTTATAAGACAGCACAGAGAATGAGATTCTATTTTTGTAAAAAAAAAAAAAATACTCACGTACTCTGAGATTACTATATTTATAGAAAAAATATTGGAACAATAAATATCAGACTCAGCGTTTTCCTATAAGGGTAGCTTGTAGAGTATGTCCTACACAAGATATTTTTTAATATTGCAATTTTTTATACAAATGGTTTATGAAGCCCAGGAAAGAAGAACCCAGGCCCCCACACACACTCACAAAATTGCCCATGGCCATTGTGTGTCTTCTTTAACCAAGCCCTCTTCTGCCACCCTCTCACTTCCCATAGGCCTTCTGATGCCACCGAGTACTGGCACCAAAGGCCCCTTTGAGGAACTGACAATCTTTGCGCCTGGAACAGACAGGCCTCAGCGGCCAGGGGAGTCTTGGATCAGGGACATGGCCTGGGAAGGCAAGGAGTAGGAAGGGCAGCTCAGATGCCCCTCCCAGCCTGGCCAGCACAGCCCCTGCACCCATGGGTGCTGAGTGAATGTGAACGTCAGGGGGAGGAGGGAGCTTCCTCTGGAGCAGAGGAACCGACTCGACTGCCTGGCGTTGGGAGGCCCAAGAGCAGAAAACCTCAGCCTGCTGTTACTCTCTCATCCTGAAGACGAGTTTGTCCGAAATGCCACCAAGCAGCTCAAGGAGTTTTGTTTAAAGAGTCATCATAGACTGAATCACACACAGAGCTCTTACCAGCTGTCTCAGGACGGCTTCCCAGTTAGGAATGCCACTCCGAGCTGCGCCATCCAACATGACAGCCACTGAGCACGACGGGTGGCTCTTTAAATGTAACTAAAATTCAATAAAATTACACAGGCTGTTCCTTTCACTTATTCGAAAGCCACACGTGGCTGGTGGCTACCAGTCTGGGCAGCAGCCACTGAACATCTCCATCGTGGCAGAAGGTTCTGCTGGACAGCACAGCAAATACCCACGTGTGAGCCTGTCTCTCCAGCCTGCCCAGGGACAATAGCCTGACCATCCTGTCCTTTCCCAGGTTGGCTGCCATGGCAGCAGGGAGCAGCCACCTGGGTCAGCTGCCTCCCTTCGCTTGGTCAGATGTGTGTCACCCTGGATGGATAAGTTCCTATTCCAGAGGCCGAGCTGCACAGAGGTGGGGAGCACAGGCCCCGGATCCAGACAATCCCCTCTTTGTTATTCAGTGTTGTGTGGCCCTTGGGCGAGCACCTTGCACCACCCATGCCTCAGTTTCTTCATCTGCAAAGGCCCACAACAGTATTTGCCTCACAGGACTTTGTAAGGATGCAGGGAGCTAAAGCAGGTCAAGTGCCTGGCCTTAGGGAGCACCAGGCCAATGTGACCGTCTGGTCATGACATTGGGAACCCGCTTTCCTCGAGAGGCTTGCCTTGTGCCAGTGTCTGCTAGGGCTGGGCTTGTGTCCCTCTAAAAATATGTATGCTGAAGTCCTAACCACGAGGAACATAGACTGCGACTATATTTAGACACAGGGTCTTTTCAGAGGCAATCACGTCCAAAATGAAGTCACCAGGCTGGGCCCTAATCCAATATGACTGGTGTCCTTAGATGCAGAGGAAATTTGAACACAGACACATACAGAGGGAAGACGATGTGAGGACACAGGAAGAAGATGGCCGCCTACACACCAAGGAGGCTCAGAAGAGACCAACCCTGCGGACACCTTGACCTTGAAAATAAATATCTGTTGTTTGAGCCACCGAGCCCGTAGTACCTTGTTACGGTCTCCCTGGCAAATTGACAAGGTGTCCCAGGAGGTGTTGGCCCTCCCCTTCCTGGCACCCCCTGCTCTGATGAAACTCAGCTTCTGTAGCTCCAAGCGGAGGCCGCTCTTTCCCTGACCGCCCCTGGATGCCCCATGAGCTGGACCCTCCAGGCCCAGCAACCTCCAACCGCCTCAGCTCCCCACTCCTCCCCTGACACATCCTGTGCCTTTCCTCATACTGTCCCCCCACCGAGAGTGCTCCAGTTACCCTGGTCTAAGTCTCCAGAGCTTATTCCTCTTTCAAGGTCTGCTCGAATACCACCTCCTTCAGGAAGTGTTAACCCCATCAGGATTTGGCATTCTCTTCACATGAGAAACATGTTTTTCTGCCTCCATTATGGCAGCAAAAGCCATAGGCTTATAATTGTTCATGTTGGTCACCTTGAGAGCTCCTAAGGGCCATGCTTTGGGATCTCCATGACCCCAGCACCCGTGGCCAGGACAGGCATTCAGCAGTGTGGGAGCATGGAGGCAGGCAGGCAGGCCAGAGAGGACCCCAGGCAAGAACGGCTTCACTTACCTCCAGGGTTCGAACGTGCGCTAGCATCTGTGGCAATCTCCGAATCTCGTTCCCACTGATGTCGAGAGTGCGTAGGCTTCGAAGTTCCCCTACGGTGTCCGGGAGCTCCTTCAGCTTGTTGTCTGGAGAGAGCCCAATGGCACGGCTCAGCACCCTGAGCCCCTTCACCAGCTTCCTGCCCGACAGCCACCAGGACTCAGGGTTGGCGGGGGGCTGTGTCTCACTTTGACCCTGACTGTGACTCCGTGAGGAGAGAACACAGGGGCAGAGTTTCCGTGGCAGGGGCTCAAGTTCCCACGCCACCGCTCAGCAGCACCGTCCCTTTGGAAAACCGACTGTAGCTCCCTGGGACACAGTCTTCTCATCTGTCAGATGGGATAACACCACCACCTGGCCTCATGGGGATGTTGAGGGATTCGATGAGATTATGCATATGAAGTCCTCGGTGCAGTGCCTAAGTGGGGCACCATTATTTTTATCATCATTCATGCTACATTTGGGTAGACTGAGGCATTCTGTGCAGAAAGTGCTTAAAACAGCCAGACGAAATGAAGGGCTGAGGGGTATGAGGCAGGCACTCCACTGGGGGGTCTTGAGCAAGTCCCTGCTCTCTGAGCCTCATCTTCATCTATAACTTGGGGATAACACCTCCCCCTCTCCCTACCTCACAGACCAGTCAAAGACTGCTGCTTCGCTGGCTGTGGAAGTGCTGCTTACCGAGTGTGAAGCGACTTAGGACTGTCCCCGTGGCTCTTGGATCACTGTCACCCAGTCAGCCCACTCCACTTACCACCACATTTATTGTTATAAATATGAATGACAGAGTCTCAGAGGCCTAGCTGTCAATGGTGTCCGCCCTCCTCCCCACAAGACCCTGTCTGTGGTTACCACGGCAACCAGGCAGGTCAGTCCCACGTATAGGGGACTGGCTGCCCTCATGCTCAATGGCTCCCAGGAGGATTCTGGCTGGGACAACCCGGAGCTGACCAGGGCTTACACAGACAGGGCTTCCTTGCCCCTACCTTTCACATTGAGCGTCTGGAGCTGGGTCAGGTTCCCAGTGGAATGTGGGAGATACGTCAGTTGGTTTCTTTCCACATTCAACACCTAAGAAAAAGGAACGAATAATGAGACCCCTCTGTACAGACAGCTGTGACACTCCTACTTCAGGGCAGGGCACCACACACACCTGTGCCTCCTCCTGACAGCCCTGTGAGGGAGGCACAGGTTATGATCCCATCTGAGGGATGAGGAAGCCGAGGCTGAGACCAGTGAAGTCACATGCCCGCGAGAGCAGAGCCAGACCACGAACCTGGGTCCATCGCTTACACGGACGACAAAATGCCCAAAGACAGTCCCACGATGCGGAAGGGAGGGAGAAGGGGACTAAGCATTTCAGGGATCTGGGGGAGGCAGATGTGACTAAGGCAGTGGGGTCTGCCCGCTCTCAAGGCTGGCAGCTGGTGGTGCCGGGGCTGGAACTGGGTTTACAGGGTTCCAAAGGCCATGTTACCTCCGGAATGTGGTGCTGTGGGGCGGGCAAGGCCAACAGGATGACATGTTAAGTAGCCACTAAACACAGATATAATGGAAAGCTAAGAGGCCATTAAAAATAGCACGGCAAATGAGTATTTATGAGCCAAAGGATGGTTATAAGTTACTGCTGGGTATCCAAAAGTCACAAAACAGCGAATGCAGCAATTCTATAACCGAGACATTCACTATGGGTCTAAGTGGCGGCAGTTACTACTGTTCTGCCACCTGTTTTCTATGTGACCTTGGGCAAGTTACAGTCATCACTCTGGGCTTCAGTTTGCTATAAATTGTGATAATATCTTCCACCTGGCAGGGCTGCTATTCGCGTCACTTCTTAGTCTCCTCTGTGTGTGAGGCAGTACTGGGTGAGGGTGCTGTCTGCAGGCGGTTATGTTTCAGGAGGGGAGTGGCTGATAGATAATTAGTTACACTGCAGTCAGTGCTCTCAGGGAGAGAAGCCAGGGTGCAGAGACAGGTGAACAAGGTAGGTCTACTCAGGGAGCTTGGGAGGGTCCTCAGAGCTGAGGTGACGAGCCACTCAGGTAGAAGAGCCTTGTGGCAGGCCCTGCTGGGGGTGGACACAGAGAAGCTGACTGCAGGGAGCAAAGGGGAGAAAGAGGAAGAGGCTGGAAAGACAGGTGGGCCCACCATGTAAGGTCTGACTGGACATAGTGAAGAGAAGAAACTTAATCTAAGTGTGAAAGAAAGTTGCTTCTTCTTCTGCGAAGTGGGGACAATTGACACCTGCCTCCCTGAGGCTGAGGAAGCAACACACAAGGCAAGGGAAAGGCTCCACTCCATGTGGGCACACGGTGAGCCCTCCAGGGATGAGGGGCAGCTGCTGACCAGGGAGATGGGGAGTTAGGAGTCAGGGAGTTGAATTCAGCATTTTTAAAGGTGGACCTGCTGGCTTTTTTTTTTTTTTTTCTGTAAAGTTGTGGAAGCTTGTATTGAAATCTCAAAATGGACAAGCCAAAAATATGGTAGAGAAACACCCACAGCCAAAACTGCAATGGTGAGGGTGTCACTGGGTGTCTTAACAGCAAAGGGGCAGGAGAGCTGGCACCAAGTGTCGCCTGGCCTGACTACAACCAGAATATTCCAGGCCTGTGTGACTGAAATTTCTCACTGAGGGATCAGTGGTGGGTTTCGTTTCCTGTAGCCATACCTGGAGGGCCGTCAGCTGCCCTATGTCCTCAGGAAG